>JARQOD010007902.1:0-37665 GCA_033576555.1 Oophaga sylvatica
GAAGCCCTTGGGGGTTCAAAGCTCTCACCACACATCTAGATAAGTTCCTTGGGGGTCTAGTTTCCAAAATGGGGTCACTTGTGGGGGGTTTCCACTGTTTAGGCACACAGGGGCTCTCCAAATACCACATGGCGTCCAATCTCAATTCCAGCCAAAAAAGTCAAATGGCGCTGCTTCCCTTCCGAGCTCTGCCATGCGCCCAAATAGTGGTTTACCCCCACATATGGGGTATCAGCATACTCAGGACTAATTGCACAATAACTTTTGGGGTCCTTTTATCCTTTGGAAAATAAAAATTGGGATGAAAAGATCATTTTTGTGGAAAAAATATGATTTTTTAATTTTACGGCTCTACGTTATAACCTTCTGTGAAGCCCTTGGGGGTTAAAAGCTCTCACAACACATTTAGATAAGTTCCTTGGGGGGTCCAGTTTCCAAAATGGGGTCACTTGTGGGGGGTTTCCACTGTTTAGGCACACAGGGACTCTCCAAATGCGACATGGCGTCCAATCTCAATTCCAGCCAAAAAAGTCAAATGGCGCTGCTTCCCTTCCGAGCTCTGCCATGCGCCCAAATAGTGGTTTACCCCCACACATGGGGTATCGGTGTACTCTGGAGAAATTGTACAGTCATGGCCAAAAATTTTGAGAATGACACAAATAATAATTTTTACAAAGTCTTCTGCTTCACTTTTTCTAATGGCAATTTGCATATACTCCAGAATGTTATAAAGAGTGATCAGCTTAACAGCAATTACTTGCAAAGTCAATATTTGGCTAGAAAATGAACTTTATCCCCCAAAACACATTTCAACATCATTGCAGCCCTGCCTTAAAAGGATCAGCTAACCTCTTTTCAGTGATTGCTCCATTAACACAGGTGTGGGTGTTGATGAGGACATGGGTGGAGATCAATCTGTCATGATTAAGTAAGAATGACACCACTGGACACTTTAAAAGGAGGCTGGTGCTTGGCATCATTGTTTCTCTTCTGTTAACCATGGTTATCTCTAAAGAAACACGTGCAGTCATCATTGCAATGACCAAAAATGGCCTAACAGGGAAGAGTATTGCAGCTAGAAAGATTGCACCTCAGTCAACAATCTATCGCATCATCAAGAACTTCAAGGAGAGATGTTCCATTGTTGCCAAAAAGGCTTCAGGGCGCCCAAGAAAGACCAGCAAGCGCCAGGACCGTCTCTTAAAAGTGTTTCAGCTGCGGGATCGGGCTACCAGCAGTGCAGAGCTTGCTCAGGAATGGCAGCAGGCAGGTGTGAGTGCATCTGCACGCACTGTGAGGCGGAGACTCTTGGAGCAAGGCCTGGTCTCAAGGAGGGCAGCAAAGAAGCCACTTCTCTCCAGAAAAAACATCATGGACAGACTGATATTCTGCAAAAGGTACAGGCAGTGGACTGCTGAGGACTGGGGTAAAGTTATTTTCTCTGATGAATCCCCTTTTCGATTGTTTGGGACATCAGGAAAACGCCTCATTCGGAGAAGACAAGGTGAGCGCTACCACCAGTCTTGTCTCATGCCAACTGTTAAGCATCCTGAAACCATTCATGCGTGGGGTTGCTTCTCAGCCAAGGGAATCGGCTCTCTCACAGTCTTGCCTAAAAACACAGCCGTGAATAAAGAATGGTACCAGAATGTCCTCCAAGAGCAACTTCTCCCAACCCTCCAAGAGCAGTTTGGTGATCAACAATGCCTTTTCCAGCATGATGGAGCACCTTGCCATAAAGCAAAGGTGATAACTAAATGGCTCAGGGAACAAAACATAGAGATTTTGGGTCCATGGCCTGGAAACTCCCCAGGTCTTAATCCCATTGAGAACTTGTGGTCAATCATCAAGAGACGGGTGGACAAACAAAAACCTAAAAATTCTGACAAAATGAAAGCATTGATTGTGCAAGAATGGACTGCTATCAGTCAGGATTTGGTCCAGAAGTTGATTGAGAGCATGCCAGGGAGAATTGCAAAGGTCCTGAAGAAGAAGGGTCAACACTGCAAATATTGACTTGCTGCATTAACTCATTCTAACTGTCAATATAAGCTTTTGTTACTCATATGTTTGCAATTATTATATTTCTGTCTGTGATAAAAACATCTGTCAAACACACATAAAAACCAGAGGTCAGCAGATCATGTGAAAATATAATATTTGTGTCATTCTCAAAACTTTTGGCCATGACTGTACAACAAATATTGTGGTTCATTTTCTCCTGATACCTTGACAAAATTTAAAAAAATTGTGTCGAAAGAAAAATTTTGGGAAAAAAAGTGAAATGTTCATTTTTTCCTTCCACATTGCTTCAATTCTTGTGAAGTACCTAAAGGGTTAATAAACTTCTTGAATGTGGCTTTGAACACGTTGAGGGGTGCAGTTTTTAGAATGGTGTCACTTTTGGGTATTTTCTGTCATATTGACCCCTCAAATTCACTTCAAATGTGAGGTGGCCCCTAAAAAAAATGGTTTTGTAAATTTTGTTGGAAAAATGAGAAATTGCTGGTCAACTTTTAACACTTATAACTTCCTAACAAAAAAAAAATTTTGGTTCCAAAATTGTGCTGTTGTAAAGTAGACATGTGGGAAATGTTATTTATTAACTAATTTTTGTGACATATCTCTCTGATTTAATGGCATAAAAATTAAAAGTTTGAAAATTGCAAAATTTTTAAAATTTTTGCCATATTTCCGTTTTTTTTCATAAATAAACTCAAGTTATATTGAAGAAATTTTACCACTATCATGAAGTACAATATGTCACGAGAAAACAATCTCAGAATTGCCAAGATCTGTAGAAGCGTTCCAGAGTTATAACCTCATAAAGAGACAGTGGTCAGAATTGTAAAAATTGGCCTGGTCTTTAACTACAAAATGGCTTGGTCGTTAAGGGGTTAAACAACCAGCCTTGTTAAAACTCACAGCTGGGGACCTGGTATTCTCAGGCTGGTAAGGGGCCCTTGATATAGGCACCACAGCCTAAAAACAGCAGCCCACAGCTGCCCAGAAAAGGCACATCTATTAGATGCACCAGTTCTGGCACTTTGCCCGACTCTTCCCACTTGCCTTGCAGCGATGGCAAGTGCGGTTCATATTTGTGGGGTTTATTACAGATCGAGGAATTTGCTGCAATTAGACGTTTAAATAAAAATGGAAAACTATGTTTAGTCTTATTTCAAATAAAGGACTTTATTCTGGCTGTGTCTTTATTTAACATGTAATTATAGGATTAGTAATAGAGAGGTGTCTTACAGATGCTTCTCCAATACTAAGCCGTGGGCTTGATGTCACCTGACAATATAAAGGTGACATCAACCGCACAAATATGAACACCACTTGCCACCGCTACAGGGCAAGTGGGAAAAGCCGGGCAAAGTGCCAGTAGTGGCGCATCTAATAGATGTGCCTTTTCTGTGCAGCTGCGGGCTGCTATTTTTAGGCTGGGGGGGGCTATATCAATGGTCCCTTACCAGCCTGAGAATACCAGTCCCCAGCTGTGAGCTTTAACAAGGCTGGTTGTCAAAAATCGGGGGCCCCATGACATTTTTTAATTATTTAAATAATTAAAAAAACTGTGGGGATCCCTCTATTCTTGATAACCAACCTTGCTGAAGCTGACAGCTGAGGGTTGCAACCCTTTAGTTGTGAGTTTTGCCAGGCTGGTTATCAAAAATAGGGAGGAACCCACGTCAGGTTTTTAATTTATTAAGCTATAGCGCAGGCGGTGTGTGAGGAATACCCCCATCATCCGCTCCTACTGTCACTGTTATTAGCGATGTGTAGCCCTGGTGGTAGGCACACGCAGTACCCTGGAGAGTGTATGGCGAGACGGCAGCTTAATGCTCAATATTCATTCACTCTACACACACTAGACACACCCCTAGGGTAGTGGAGTATACTCTAGAGGGAGTGGTCAATGTAGTAGGTGTCAGAGTGATTGTAGGGAGTCTAGTTCCTGTCTTCGGGCAGTGAGGACGTGTGGAGTAGAGCTTAGATTTCTGTGAGAAGACGTTTGGAGGGAGGAAAGAGTCTAGCCTGCTTCATCACCAGTTCATATAGTGGAGTCTGGTATAGGTGTTTGGAATACACCTTAGTCTGGTCAGAGCTGTATCACCCTCTCAGCACCCACTGAAGAAAGGAGAAGTACTAGCACGGAAAGTCTTCAGCAACCCTGTCTAGAGGACGGTATCAGGTACAGTGACGTGCTCCTGCCTGTGATAACTGAGCATCCGTGGCTAACTTCATTGGAAGGAAAAGGAAAGAAGTGACTGCTCAACCCTTGGCTAGTAAGAGTGCTTATGTTACCAGCGTGGACAAGGCGAAAGGCAAGTGGATTATAGAATTAGTGCTACAGGATTGCAGAAGTCCAGCACGTTGCTACCGGTCACTGGGGACCGAAGGGTCACTGTTGCTTCAGGCACGGTGATAGGAAAACCAGGAATCTACCGGACCCTAGGTCGCGGCAGACAAGCCCCTTATAGTCAGTACGTAACCGGGGTCAGGGGGAGTGAAGACTTTGGAGTTCTGCAGGACCACGTAAGAATTCAGCTCCTTCACAGGAAGGCCCCTAACACTAAGCTGACTGGGCAGGTACAGCTTTGGATAAGCTGGAGAATTGAGGGAACTACGCTTCATGCTAGTTGCACTCGTCATATTGGAGATAAAGGAGGCCCCTAACTTGTCCAGCTGCCGTCTCAAGATACACTCTCCTTGGATCAGCCTCCCTGGGACCTGCCTTATCATCTTGCAAGTAAAGGTATGGAAAGACGCTGACCGTGTGAGACTGTGTTCTTTATCTGCACTCGACTTCACAACTCACATAGACTTTGAGGGACCAGTCCCACCTGTAGGGGACCCGACATCTAGCTGCCTCACCATCCCCTCAGAGATCTACAGCAGCGCTGGTACATGTTACCAGAACACTACAGGTGGCGTCACGAACTGTACATAAATCAATCCCCTGTAAATATATCCCCAACATACGCCAGACCGCCCGGGCCACAGACCGAGCCACAGCTACCTGTGACAAAATCCCCATAGACTTCTACGGGCTCGGCTCTGAGTACCCCCTTGCCCTGGTAACCCACAATTGTGGTGGCGGGTCGACACAACAACTTGGCGTCACGAACAGGATACCAAACTCGCGAAATTGCGAGCCCTGCGTGCCTAAGGACTTGTTTTTTGTGAAAAGGACTGTTTGCACTTTTGGCGCCAAAATCGCCATTTTTGTCGCCATATTCGCGCCCTCAGGCGCTGGAGAAGAAGGTGGGCGTACCTTCGTGGGCGTCTACCCCCCCTGTGGCGCGAAGAAAATGCCTGCCCTCTCAAAGTGCTACTACAACATGCGGTCCTGCCCTACAGCAAAGGAGGTCCGCCTCCTCTTCACCTTCCCTGCGAGGAGGAGGAGACGCAAACCCCACCTCCACGGAAGAGACCGGATGTCTCCGCAGAAAGAAAGAATCTTCTGGAACATGATGGAGGCAGGACGTGTGCAGCCGAGCGGGGCAGCGGAGGAAGGCAGGCCCCGTGCCCCCGCCAAGCTGCCATCGGCATCGGAGTCTTATGCGATCCTGCACCTGCAACAGGCGTTGTTAGAGGTTCAGGAGGAGAACTCACGCCTAAAGAAGATGTTCCAACCTGGACTGGAGGAGATAGAGAGACGCCGATGTAACCTGCTGAAGTGGCAAATGACGAACACGGCGTCCTCTCCCCTCAACGAACCCCCACGATTCCAAAAACCGAAGAGTCTGCTGCCCAAGGCGAAGGAGCAACCGGAGGCTGCCCCCGAAAGTACCGTTCCCGATCCCACTGGTGAAGCGGTGGAAGCGGAGGAGGTTGAGGAGGTACAGCCAATCCCGGAACGCCCGCCCGGCCAAGAGGCCGCAGCAGATTATCGGTCCCCGGCAGGGACACCGGAGGGGTCCTGTCCGTCACTACCAGACATCGACTGGGACGAAATGGCGCGCCTGGATGACGTCGCCTACACCGCCCAGTGGGAACAAGAATGGCAGAGTCGTGAGGAGACGAAGAGGCGTCAGCAGGAGGAGGAGCGGGAAATCCAGAGGAACCGCCAGCGACAATATGCCGAGCTGATTGCCGACAAGGAGACTGTCCGTCGCGACAAAGGTACCTTACGGGAACCGCGGCGGCGGGGGTGTGTGACTGAGTTCCAGCTCCGGAAGGGCTGGGGCTTTATCCGTGAACCGGCCTCTACCCAGCGGTCTTTGTCAGCAGGCGTGACGTAGAATCCCACCTGCCGCAAGGTCATCCCGGGAGGGACTTAGTGAACGGAGATATAGTCACCTATACGCGGCATTGGGGAATGAAGGGGTGGTATGCCCTGAACGTCGCCATCGTCCGCGACCCCGTCCCAGACGCAGGTACCGTCACCATTACCGCAGCGTCCCCGTTTCCAGCTCAAGCAGCATCCGGCCGTGCCCCAGCATCGCCCCCTGCAAAGTCATCGCAACATGTGACCCAGAGTTCATCGCAAGTTAAAGCCACCTCCACATCGCCACATGCGACCCAGTCTAAATCGCAAACCCTGACGCGGTCTATATCGTTGACTGTAATGGAGACGCAATCGGTGTCATGCGAAGAAAGTGTACCCGTTGCGCCCCTAGAGGTTCGCACCAGAACTGTCGCAACCCAGACCCTGATCGCAGCACATGATTTGCTGGTCTTGGGATCTAGGGCTCATTGCATCGTTCCAGCCCCCGGGGTGGAAAATGTAGTGGAAAATGTATTTGCAGAAAATGAATAAATAGTAAAGAGTTGGTGAGATCCCTATCGGATCTACCACAAGTAGAAAGCAGAAAGTTTAAAATGTTTTTGAAAAAGTTTTGCACAGGTTATATATAGTGAATATATATTTCTAATTATAGAATGCCCGGCTGGGTAATTGGTAAATGATAAATGATAAGCAGTTGCACTTTGATAATGTGGTTTAATATAATATGTCTTCTTTTGCAAATGGACTTTTGAGGTTAAGGACTATGCTAACCCAGAACTTTCTTGTACATAGTTGCGCTTCGGTGCCCTATCTTGGTTTTACAAAAACCATCCATAACTACCTCTGAAAAACAAAACCCGTATGGTGTGGCACTGAGTGAGGTCTGCAATCGGACGTCCTGCAGCCCACCCAGGACCCACGTTGAAGGTTTGGTGCGGGTCCTTCACAAGTATTTTGTATATTTATTGAATGCTAATTGATATTTGTATTTTTCTATAAAGTTTGTAACGTTCAAGATTTCCTCACCTCCCGTATGGGAAGATGTTATTGTTAAATGTTATTGCATAAACAAAATGTCTTTTGTATTTCACAGCCCGGGAGTGCTGTCGTTTACCATGGGGGAATGTGTAGCCCTGGTGGTAGGCACACGCAGTACCCTGGAGAGTGTATGGCGAGACGGCAGCTTAATGCTCAATATTCATTCACTCTACACACACTAGACACACCCCTAGGGTAGTGGAGTATACTCTAGAGGGAGTGGTCAATGTAGTAGGTGTCAGAGTGATTGTAGGGAGTCTAGTTCCTGTCTTCGGGCAGTGAGGACGTGTGGAGTAGAGCTTAGATTTCTGTGAGAAGACGTTTGGAGGGAGGAAAGAGTCTAGCCTGCTTCATCACCAGTTCATATAGTGGAGTCTGGTATAGGTGTTTGGAATACACCTTAGTCTGGTCAGAGCTGTATCACCCTCTCAGCACCCACTGAAGAAAGGAGAAGTACTAGCACGGAAAGTCTTCAGCAACCCTGTCTAGAGGACGGTATCAGGTACAGTGACGTGCTCCTGCCTGTGATAACTGAGCATCCGTGGCTAACTTCATTGGAAGGAAAAGGAAAGAAGTGACTGCTCAACCCTTGGCTAGTAAGAGTGCTTATGTTACCAGCGTGGACAAGGCGAAAGGCAAGTGGATTATAGAATTAGTGCTACAGGATTGCAGAAGTCCAGCACGTTGCTACCGGTCACTGGGGACCGAAGGGTCACTGTTGCTTCAGGCACGGTGATAGGAAAACCAGGAATCTACCGGACCCTAGGTCGCGGCAGACAAGCCCCTTATAGTCAGTACGTAACCGGGGTCAGGGGGAGTGAAGACTTTGGAGTTCTGCAGGACCACGTAAGAATTCAGCTCCTTCACAGGAAGGCCCCTAACACTAAGCTGACTGGGCAGGTACAGCTTTGGATAAGCTGGAGAATTGAGGGAACTACGCTTCATGCTAGTTGCACTCGTCATATTGGAGATAAAGGAGGCCCCTAACTTGTCCAGCTGCCGTCTCAAGATACACTCTCCTTGGATCAGCCTCCCTGGGACCTGCCTTATCATCTTGCAAGTAAAGGTATGGAAAGACGCTGACCGTGTGAGACTGTGTTCTTTATCTGCACTCGACTTCACAACTCACATAGACTTTGAGGGACCAGTCCCACCTGTAGGGGACCCGACATCTAGCTGCCTCACCATCCCCTCAGAGATCTACAGCAGCGCTGGTACATGTTACCAGAACACTACAGGTGGCGTCACGAACTGTACATAAATCAATCCCCTGTAAATATATCCCCAACATACGCCAGACCGCCCGGGCCACAGACCGAGCCACAGCTACCTGTGACAAAATCCCCATAGACTTCTACGGGCTCGGCTCTGAGTACCCCATTGCCCTGGTAACCCACAATTGTGGTGGCGGGTCGACACAGCGACATCAGGTGTAGGTTGATGGGAGTAATTGTCCCAAAAGCCCCTACCTACTGTCATCGTTCTGACTTTAATATAACTCTCATCATTCTCCCCTGCTCATGCCGATCGCTGGCAGAGCAGGGGAGAATGATGAGAGCATCTTCAGCACCCGGCGCTGGGGAACAGTGTTTACTGTAGTGCTTCTTCCCTGATGCCAATGCATGTCACACAGATAACATCAATCTGTGTTCTCTGTGTGCATGTGTGCGGGTTTTGCAGCCCGTGCTGACAGTAAAAAACAAACGTCAGCGTGTTTTGCCCATGGACACACGGACACGGTCCATGGAAACACACTGACATATTCGTTTGAATGGGTCTATGTGTTAGTGTCTCTGATACATGTGAAAACTGTCACCACACATACCGGACACACTGACATGTGAAAGAAGCCGAAAGTACAATTTGCATGTCTCCTTAAACACAAAAAACTTGTCCCTACCCCCAGAAAACCTGTCTGGGAGGGCTATTTTGGGTTCAAGCTGGACCGACCTACCTGCAGGGTCCCCCACAATAGGAACCTGCAGCCGCTGTCGTTGATGCTGAACTACAGAATGAAGGTCAGTTACCTCCAGTGCCAATCTCTGCAGCTGCTCTGCTAGCATAGAAACAGAATCCATAAATCCAGCAACCAATAAAAATACACAGAAAAAAAAACACAAAAAAGTGTCAGATTTTTTAATTTTTTTGCTCTTGCAAACGTGAACGGCAGGTGTTAATGTCACTCAAGGTGTAAGACAGACTAAGTGCAACACAAAGGAATAAGGGGAGCCCAATGCTAGGGAAGCAGGGAGTGGAGAGCCCTAGGCAGAACTAGCGTCAACCTGTCTGCCCTAAGACCCTAAATAGGTTCTGCACCTATCATCGAGTAGGATACCTAAGCCCTGCCTGACCCTCGCGATAAGCCCTGCATAGGGAAGGATAAAATGAGCACTAGTCAATCCCCACTACACTACAGACAACTGGGATAGACGAACAGGGGGACTCTTATCTTTAGCCGACTCAGAGAGGTAACACCAGACGTCCTCCAGACACCAGAAAGGAAGGTAGCCGACTGCTGTAGCTCCAAGCCTTCACACAGGAGGAAGAGAAATAACACCCGCAACTCCCAACAGGAAGCTGGGAGTTATAAACACCCAGATCCAAATGACACCATCAGCCGGGAGAGGTGAATACTAGTCAGCAAAGCAACCGCTGAGACCTTCTGCTGCAAGATGCAGTGCAACGGTCTGCAGCCTCTGACACATCCATGACAGTTATCCACCTCTCCAGTCGCCATGGGGCGGTTTTTGTGAAGATGATGGAGGGTTGCGTTCATGCTTGTATTTTAGAAAGATTAATAAAATCACGGTTCACAATCCCTCCCCTTATACCTGACCTGTTTAACCAATTATCTGGAGCTAAATGATTTTACAAACTTTGTGATGATACTGCAAGCTCCAGTACTTGTGCTGTTCTAGAACTTTCCACATAGAACTACGACCACCATTGTTTTGCTAGCACAGAGCAAAGCCCCCTCCCTCTCCACAGTTCACTCCTCTCATCCCTCCCACCTCAGGAATTCTTTAGGAATGTCCTTTGTCTCTCAAAACCTTGCAGAAAGGTCCCATACATATCATGAGAATTAATTCTTTTGATCATAACACGGTGGGGGCATTCGCTAGAAACAGGAAAGTTACTGTTTTGAAACATGCGTCCATCAGGCGTAGTTCCCGTGGTACTGGTGAACCCGTAACTCCCAACAGAACCCAAGAAATGGAATTCTCGGATGCACCATGAACTATCTCACCCAAGTTTGGGCTCATTTGAACAGTCATTTTAAAGTAAGATCATTGATAGGTCTGCCATTATTCTGCTAGGTTCCCAGGATGATGTATGGCCCTTCTGATCTTTCAGAGCTTCAAACTATAACTTGTAGCCCGGGGAGGTGGCCAGAAAACCATCCCCTTTTGTGAGGTCAGCAGCCCACATGTATAAGTCTTGCAGTGAGCCCCCCTTAGTCATTCCAGGCTGTGATGACTTGACTAACAGATCTGCAAATGAACTATGACGTGTGGCTCCTCCCCCCAGCCTGTCTTGTCTGTAACTACATAAGTTCCATGTAAGTTTTCACCTTTAATCCTGTTTTATTTCTAACTGTATTGTACATAACTGTATTGTCTCAGCTTGTTACCTTTTTTTTAAACTATAAGCACTTCCTGCATTTTTAGGAATAAACCTATAAAATTATTAGTTTGTTTCTCCTGCTCTATAAACGATTTTGCACGTGCCTGAAGTACTACTCTACTGTTTTGGGGTTGCTACGGACCCTCTTGATAAATTGTTCATTAAGTAAATCGTAGCTGGTGGCAGCTAAAAGGAAGGGGTGTAAAGTGTTAACCTATTGGGTGGCGTTGGCAGTGACGGAGCGGGTTTTATAAGTGTATTGCCTGGCTGCGGCCCGGAGTAATTATAATTCCCTCACTGCAGCGTGCCCAATAGCCAGCACACATCCAAGTGGCCCGTCTGGCGACTAATTATCCTAGGTGCAGTTCCCTGACTGACCTGAGGGTAAGGGGGGCGCCAGAGAGCTGCAAGTTCCTAAGTGGAAGTGGGATAATTATAAATCCCTGCAGATTATTGGGTCGGACGGCAGCAGCCGTCGTGTGTGTGCGCGTTTTCGTCACATTTGCGGCACGGAGGGATCACAAGCCGTGATACCCCGGGCTACCGTGTGGCGGACCGTGTGCACGTTCATCACATTGGTGGCAGCGGTGGGATTATAGAGCATTAGTGATCTGGTCTGAGCAATCATTCCATTCACTAAAAAACTTGCACGGTTCTTTAGGGACCCTGCAACTAAAGTTTTGGAGAACAAGCTCAGTGTTTATTAGTCCTGAGACAATTGTGTGTACTTGCGGTTACCCCTCCCTTTCTTCTTTGTTTTTCTATCCTATCTTTTATTTGGCAAACATGGCTACAAGAGGAGCAAGTTGGTACGAAAAGCAGAGCAGGGTCACTCTTGTGGGAATCTGCATGTACCACGGCCTTGACCACACGAACCGAACCAAAGCCCAACTGGTCCAGGCCCTGAAGGAACTGGACGAGCCTCAGTGTGGCGGGCGCAGGAGCCGGCCCAAGCCAAGGTGGTGCTGCAGCAGAGGCCCAAACCCTGAATGCTTACACCCAGGGCGGGTTGGACCCTTACCTGCAGGCGGCCCTGGAGGAACTCTCTGCCGACGACCATGATGGGCGCCTGAAGCTGATCCAGCAAGCTCAAGAGAGAGCCGACCAGCGAGAGGCCGTCCAGCGAGAGGCTAAGAGAGCCGAACGGGAAGCTCAAAGAGCCCATGAACTGGAGCTGCTCAGACAAGGGGCAATGCCCTCCACAGCCCGGAGCAGTGTGCCCAGCAGCGCTCAGAGTCCGAAGCCCCGGCCGGAGCACTTTCCTGCGATGGAAAAGGACGGAAACTTGGACACTTTTCTGCGGGCCTTTGAGAAAGTCTGCAGACAGTACCAGCTGCCTGGGGACCAATGGGCCAGGTACTTGACCCCCGGGCTAAAGGGCAAAGCTTTGGAGGCGTTTGCTTCACTCACGCCAGATCAAGATGGTAACTATGCGGCCATCAAGCAGGCCCTGATCGCCAAGTACCAGCTAACCCCTGAGGTATACCGAAAGAAGTTCCGGAACCTCCAACATGGCCCACACGACAGTTATAGCGATGTGGTGCAAGGACTCAGGACCAACTTTGACCAGTGGATCCATGGACTGTCAGTTGACACCTTTGAGGAGCTGAGGGACCTGATGATCAAAGACCAGTTCCTGCATCTTTGCTCAGCTGAGGTCCGACAGTTCATCCTGGACCGAGAACCGGAATACGCGGTCATAACAGCACAGGTCGCCGACAGCTATGAGGCCAACCGGAAACCCGAGGTGCGGAAGCCCGTCATCGCCCGCTGGGGAGGGGGTAAGCCTGCAACCAACCCCAGTGCCCCTGCCAGCCGTCCCTCTGAAGGCACTATCCCCTTTGCCAGTGCCAGGCCTACATCAGACCCCCGCCAGTGTTTCTCCTGTAAACGGACTGGTCACATCAGCACCACCTGTCTGGAGAGGCAGAAGAACCCCCCAGCCAAGGCCTCCGGGCCCAACGCCTCTGTTCTTTTGGTGGGTGGTGTGGTGGGGAGGGTTGATGACAACGTGCAGCCCGTCCGCGTGGGGGCCCGTCTTGCTACCGGCCTCAAGGACACCGGGGCTGAACGAACCCTCATCCGACCCGAACTGGTGGCCCCTGAAGAGTTGATTCCGGGGAAACCCTTAACTGTCACCGGGATTGGGGGCGTCCTCTACCCCTTGCCGATAGCCCGGGTTTTCATTGACTGGGGTGCCGGGAGCGGGGTGAAGGAAGTGGGGGTGTCCGAAAACCTGCCCACTGATGTTTTATTGGGGACCGATCTGGGGAGGATGGTGGCGTACTATGTCCCTGACACCCCTCCCCAATCTGATAATAAGGTTAACGTTAACGATGATGTTGATGATGATGGGAAACTGAATGTGTTACCTGCCAATGCTTTGCGAAGTGATTATGCAACCGATAACCTTTCTTTCCCTAGGAATGATGCTGATAGTGATGTATCTGTGCCATCTGAACCTGTTAACCCTTTCTCTGAAGTGGTAGATGTGTCCACAGGTACAGGAGCGTTCAGCCACGTCGCTCTGCGGAGTGAGACGGCTGAGGAACCCCTAGCAGGAGCAAGCGACAGTGCTCAAGGAAATGGGGAGGTACATGGGAACCGTGAGGAAGGTGACGCCATGACACTGACCTGTGCCACCGAGGAAGGTAACTGGTCCATAAGTAGCACTGCTCCTAAAGTGTTGGGGGTGGATGGGGAGGTAGAGCCCATAGCAGCGCAGGCTGATGGGTCTGTAGAAATCCCCGGGGAGACTGCATATGTAGTTGCTGTCACCCGCAGTCAGTACCCGGATCGCAGGTAGCGCCCTGCCATCTGAACCCTCCTCCGCTACAGGAGAGCCTGAACCAGAGGTGGACCCAGAGCCGGTCCCAGAGGGTCCCAGTGAGGAAGGAACCCTGACGTCACTTCTGGCTGCCTCCAGCCAGGAGTTCCAGGCCGCTCTGCACTCAGATGCGAGCCTGGAGAACTTGAGGCACCTCGCCGAGACGCCCACCTCCGTAACTGATAAGGAGAGGGTGTTCTGGGAACGAGGAAGGTTGTACCGGGAGACAGTACCCGGAGATTCCCAAAAGGAGTGGTTGAGGGAAAAACAGCTGGTCGTCCTGTACCAGTTCCGAGGTGAGTTGTTGAGGATTGCCCATGAGATTCCACTTGCTGGACACTTGGGGATCAGCAAAACTAAGGCACGGCTGTCTCAACACTTCTATTGGCCCAAGATGGGGACAGATATGACTAACTACTGCTGCTCCTGTATCACCTGTCAAAGAGTGGGGAAGGCGGGGCCTGCTCTTAAGGCTCCCCTGATCCCGTTGCCAGTGATAGAGGAGCCTTTCCAGAGGATCGCGGTGGACATTGTGGGCCGTCCCCAGCAGCTCTGGAAAGCGATACATTCTTACTGTGGTAGACTACGCTACCCGGTACCCGGAGGCAGTAGCTCTGTACTCAACTAGGGCAGATAAGGTGGCGGATGCACTGGTGACCATCTTTTCACGGGTAGGATTTCCCAGGGAGATGCTTACCGATCAAGGGACCCAATTTATGTCTCGCCTAATGGAGGCTCTCTGCAGCAAAATGCAGGTGACGCGTATGGTATCGAGTGCGTATCACCCACAGACCAATAGTTTGTGAGCGCTTTAACGGTACCCTCAAACAGATGCTCCGCATGCTGGTTGAGACCCAGGGACGCGATTGGGAGCGATACCTCCCACACCTGCTATTTGCCTACAGAGAAGTCCCGCAGGCCTCGACGGGGTTCTCCCCCTTTGAGCTCCTGTATGGCAGGCGAGTCCGGGGACCCCTTGGGTTGATAAGAGAATCCTGGGAAGATGAGCTAAACCCCACGGAAGTGTCCATCGTGGATTATGTCATGCGCTTCCGCGACAAGATGCAGACCTTGACGTAGTTGGTGCATGACAACATGACGCAGGCTCAGGCTGACCAGAAGCACTGGTACGACCAGAACGCCCGGGAGCGGACCTACCAGGTGGGTCAAAAGGTGTGGGTGCTGGTCCCCGTACCAAAGGATAAGCTTCAGGCAGCCTGGGAAGGCCCGTACGTCGTGCACCAACGGCTCAACCCAGTCACCTACTGTCATGGGTGCATCGCCACGAAGATCGTCGCGATTGCACATTCTGACTTCTCACAGCTGAGCTGCTGTTTCTTTGTGTTTGGTAATGAGAGAGTTAATTTTACCTAGCTCTTTGCTAAGACTAGGTCCAGCCTCGCCCGGCTGCTTTTGATTATGTTCTAATTAGTTTCCTTTATATTCCTGCCAGTCTGGGTGTTAGACGCCGGTGAAAGCATTCATGTAGTCTAGCAGACTGGAGCGGTTCTGAGAATACTTAAGCTAAGAGCTCCTTAGTTGTTTTTACTCTTATAGCTTATAGTTTATCTCTGAGACCTTAGGTGTTCCTACTGTGTGTGAGTGTTGTATGTAAGACTTTATTTACTTTATTTCTTGTCTTTCTTGTATGTCTTTCTGTTCATTAACCGTTACCTGTTCATTCCCTTTGGTGGTATTCAGGGTCCTTCTTAGGACTAGAATACAGTTGGCAGGGATTGATAGGAGACAGGGTTTACGCTGGTGGCCTGGACCTCTGTACCTTTAACAGTACCTCCAGGTTGAGGGATTAGTTAGGACCCCAGTTTAGGGTCAGCTTAGACCCCGGTCACCCTCTAGCCGGAGACAGCGTATAACGGATTCCGTTTTGACCCACTGGACATTCTGTCAGGTAAATCTATGTTATCATATATCTATGCGCATGTTATATAGTATGTTGCCCTTTTGATATAGATTACTGACATCACATATATATATCTGCTATACAGCGTGACACCTACGTGGTCACGCTTGACCACACTCGGGGTAGGCGCAAGGCCTTTCACGTCAACATGATGAAGGCCCATCACGAACGTGAAGCCTGCGTCCTACCGGTCTGCAACCTGCCCGAGGACGGGGAGGAGGACCCGCTCCTGGACATGCTGGCCCAAGCCCAGGCCAATGGGTCCATTGAGGACATGGAGGTAAATGCCTCGCTAACCGTCTCCCAGCGGTTGCAGTTGCTGACCACTCTGGAACCCTTCCGGGCCGTGTTCACTAACCGACCCGGAAGGACCGAGTTGGCAGTCCACGAGGTGGACACTGGGAATCATGCCCCATTACGGCGGACACCTTATCGGATCTCTGAGGAGGTGCAGCAGATTATGCGCCAGGAGATCAATGAGATGTTGCAGCTGGGGGTGATCCGGCAGTCCAAAAGCGCATGGGCCTCACCTGTAGTTCTCGTGCCAAAAAAGGATCGGACCACCCGGTTCTGCGTGGACTACAGGGGGCTTAACGCCATCACTACTTCTGATGCGCACCCAATGCCACGCATCGAGGATCTGCTGGAGCGGTTGGCGAATGCCAAGTACATATCCATCATGGATTTAAGCCGGGGATACTGGCAGATTCCCCTGAGCCCTGCAGCGCAGGAGAAATCCGCCTTTATTACCCCTTTTGGACTGTACGAGTCCACGGTCATGCCTTTCGGCATGAAGAATGCCCCTGCCACTTTTCAGCGGATGGTCAACCACCTGCTTCGGGGACTGGAGGAGTACGCTGTGGCGTACCTGGACGACATTGCCGTCTTCAGTTCCACCTGGGAGGAACACCTTCAGCATCTCCAGGAGGTGCTCAAGCGTATTCACCAGGCAGGTCTGACCATCAAGCCGGGAAAATGCCAGATGGGCATGAGGGAGGTCCACTACCTGGGGCACGGGTAGGCGGGGGTTCCATGAGTCCGGAGCCAGAGAAAGTGGACGCGATCGTGTCCTGAACCACCCCCAGGACCAAAAAGCAGGTGAAGTCCTTCCTGGGCACTGCAGGGTACTATAGGCGTTTCGTACCGAACTATAGCGCCATTGCAAAACCCTTGACGGACCTCACCAAGGGCGGTCTACCCCAAACAGTCAGCTGGACAGATGGCTGTGAGGTGGCATTCCGAGCTTTGAAAACAGCCCTGTGCAGCTCTCCAGTGTTGAAAGCCATCGACAGCAGTCGGCCATTCCTGGTACAGACTGACGCCAGTGAATTTGGCCTCGGTGCTGTATTCAGCCAGGTTGATTCGGGGAACCAGGAACACCCCGTGTTGTACCTGAGCCGGAAACTTCTGCCGAGGGAAGTGGCATACTCCACCATCGAGAAGGAGTGCCTGGCCATGGTCTGGGCACTGCAACGTTTGCAGCCCTACCTGTACGGGCGCACCTTCAAGGTGGTCACCGACCACAACCCTCTGAGTTGGCTGCACACAGTGTCCGGAACCAATGGTAGGTTGCTACGCTGGAGCCTTGCCCTACAGCACTATGATTTTGCCGTACAACACAAGAAAGGCAGCAATCATGGGAATGCTGATGGGTTGTCACGGCGTGGCGAACCCGCTGAGGTGCGCATGGCGGATTACCGACAGGTCATGCCTCAGCGCCCTCTAAGAGGGGGAGGTGTGATGATACTGCAAGCTCCAGTACTTGTGCTGTTCTAGAACTTTCCACATAGAACTACGACCACCATCGTTTTGCTAGCACAGAGCAAAGCCCCCTCCCTCTCTCTCCACAGTTCACTCCTCTCATCCCTCCCACCTCAGGAATTCTTTAGGAATGTCCTTTGTCTCTCAAAACCCTGCAGAAAGGTCCCATACATATCATGAGAATTCTTTTGATCATAACACGGTGGGGGCGTTCGCTAGAAACAGGAAAGTTACTGTTTTGAAACATGCGTCCATCAGGCTTAGTTCCCGTGGTACTGGTGAACCCGTAACTCCAACAGAAACCGAGAAATGGAATTCTCGGATGCACCATGAACTATCTCACCCAAGTTTGGGCTCATTTGAACAGTCATTTTAAAGTAAGATCATTGATAGGTCTGCCATTATTCTGCTAGGTTCCCAGGATGAGGTATGGCCCTTCTGATCTTTCAGAGCTTCAAACTATAACTTGTAGCCCGGGGAGGTGGCCAGAAAACCATCCCTTTTTGTGAAGTCAGCAGCCCACATGTATAAGTCTTGCAGTGAGCCCCCTTAGTCATTCCAGGCTGTGATGACTTGACTAACAGATCTGCAAATGAACTATGACGTGTGGCTCCTCCCCCCAGCCTGTCTTGTCTGTAACTACATAAGTGCCATGTAAGTTTTCACCTTTAATCCTGTTTTATTTCTAACTGTATTGTACATAACTGTATTGTCTCAGCTTGTTACCTTTTTTTTAAACTATAAGCACTGCCTGCATTTTTAGGAATAAACCTATAAAATTATTAGTTTGTTTCTCCTGCTCTATAAACGATTTTGCACGTGCCTGAAGTACTACGCTACTGTTTTGGGGTTGCTACGGACCCTCTTGATAAATTGTTCATTAAGTAAATCGTAGCTGGTGGCAGCTAAAAGGAAGGGGTGTAAAGTGTTAACCTATTGGGTGGCATTGGCAGTGACGGAGCGGGTTTTATAAGTGTATTGCCTGGCTGCGGCCCGGAGTAATTATAATTCCCTCACTGCAGCGTGCCCAATAGCCAGCACACATCCAAGTGGCCTGTCTGGCGACTAATTATCCTAGGTGCAGTTCCCTGACTGACCTGAGGGTAAGGGGGGCGCCAGGGAGCTGCAAGTTCCTAAGTGGAAGTGGGATAATTATAAATCCCTGCAGATTATTGGGTCGGACGGCAGCAGCCGTCGTGTGTGTGTGCGTTTTCGTCACATTTGCGGCACGGAGGGATCACAAGCCGAGATACCCGGGCTACCGTGTGGCGGACCGTGTGCACGTTCATCACAAACTTAATGTGAGAGGGGCATATAACCTCACACATGTACGTCAGGGTGGTGAATGGAAGACCGCATTCAATAAACCTAAGGGTCATATTGAAAATTTGGTGATGCCATTCGGGTTAGCCAATGCTCCGGCAGTATTTGAAAATTTCATAAAATATATTTTTTCTCACAGATTGGTAGATTTGTGGTAGTTTACCTGGATTATATTTTGAGTTACTCACGTACTATGGAGGAGCATCGTGAGCATGTCAGACAGGTTCTCCAGGTTCCCCATGACAATTATTTATTTGCTAAACTGGAGAAATGTCAATTTGTAGTACAGCAGCTCCAGTTCTTAGGACATTTTGCTTCTGCATTAGGGTTTAATAATAATCTTTATTTTTTAATAATAATCTTTATTTTTAATAATAATCTTTATTTTTATATAGCGCTAACATATTCCGCAGCGCTTTACAGTTTGCACACATTGCCGTTGCTGTCCCGAAGGGCTCACAATCTAGAGTCCCTATCTGTATGTTTTTGGAGTGTGGGAGGAAACCGGAGTACCCGGAGGAAACCCACGCAAACACGGGGAGAACATACAAACTCCTTGCAGATGTTGTCCTTGGTGGGATACGAACCCAGGACTCCAGCACTGCAAGGCTGCAGTGCTATCCACTGAGCCACCGTGCTGCCCATGTAACATAGTAGCATAGTTATTAAGGTTGAAGGAAGACTTTAAGTCCATCTATTTCAACCCATATCCTATCCTAACCTGCCCTAACATGTTGATCCAGAGGAAGGCAAAAAAAAAAACAAGTGGCAAACGGTAAGCTTCACATTGGGGAAAAAAATTCCTTCCCGACTCCTCATACGGCATCAGACTAGCTCCCTGGATCAACGCAATATCTAGGAAACTAGTGAATATAGCCTGTAAATTATTACTTTTCAAGAAAGGCATCCAGTCCCTTCTTAAATTTTAGTAGGGAATCACTCATTACAACATTAGACGGCAGAGAGTTCCAT
This sequence comes from Oophaga sylvatica, assembly GCA_033576555.1. Classification (NCBI taxonomy): domain Eukaryota; kingdom Metazoa; phylum Chordata; class Amphibia; order Anura; family Dendrobatidae; genus Oophaga; species Oophaga sylvatica. The sequence goes on from JARQOD010007902.1 coordinate 19,702, forward strand.
AGTCTCACTGCTCTTACAGTAAAGACTCTGCATCTGTGATTATGACTAAATCTTCTTTCCTCCAGGCGTAGAGGATGCCCCCTTGTCCCCGTCACAGGTCTAAGAGTAAAAAGATCATTAGAAAGGTCTTTGTACTGTCCCCTCATATATTTATACATTGTGATAAGATCACCCCTAAGCCTTCGTTTTTCCAAACTAAATAACCCCAAGTGTAATAACCTGTCTTGGTATTGCAGATCCCCCAGTTCTCTAATAACCTTGGTCGCTCTCCTCTGCACCCTCTCCAGTTCAGCTATGTCTTTCTTATACACCGGAGACCAGAACTGTACACGGTATTCTAAGTGTAGTCGCACAAGTGACTTGTATAGAGGTAAAATTATGTTCTCCTCATGAGCATCTATGCCTCTTTTAATGCATCCCAATATTTTATTTGCCTTTGCAGCAGCTGCCTGACATTGGCCACTAAATGTGAGTTTGTCGTCCACCCATACACCCAGGTCTTTTTCAGTGACAGTTTTGCTCAGTGTTTTACAATTAAGCACATAATTATACATCTTGTTTGTTCTACCCAAGTGCATGACCTTAAATTTATCCCCAATAAAGCTCATTTGCTATTTATCAGCCCAAGCTTCTAGTTTATATAAATCCTCCTGTAATATAAAATTATCCTCCTCTGTATTTATTACCCTGCAGAGTTTAGTGTCATCTGCAAATATTGAAATACTACTCTGTATGCCCACTACAAGGTCATTAATAAATATGTTAAAGAGAAGCGGCCCCAATACTGACCCCTGTGGTACCCCACTGCTAATCGTGACCCAGTCCGAGTGTGCTCCATTAATAACCACCCTTTGTTTCCTATCCATGAGCCAGTTCTTAACCCACTTACACATATTTTCCCCTATCCCCATTGTTCTCATTTTATGTATTAACCTTTTGTGTGGCACCGTATCAAAAGCTTTTGAGAAGTCCATGAACACAACTTCCACTCTGTTCCCTTGGTCCAGTCCGGAACTTACCCCTTCATAAAAGCTTATCAGATTAGTCTGACAAGAACGGTCCCTCGTAAACCCATGCTGATACTGTGTCATGAGGTTATTCAGCCTCAGATACTCCAATATAGTATCCCTTAAAAAGCCCTCCAGGATTTTACCCACAGTAGATGTTAAGCTCACTGGCCTATAATTTCCAGGTTGTTTTTTCCCCCTTTTTGAATATTGGTACCACATTTGCCTTGCGCCAGTCCTGTGGTACAGACCCCGTTATTATGGAATCTTTAAATATTAAAAATAATGGTCTATCTATGACTGTACTTAATTCCTGCAGTACTCAGAGGTGTATCCCATCCGGGCCCGGGGATTTGTCTACTTTAGTGATTTTTAGACGCCGCCGTACTTCCTGCTGGGTTAAGCAGGTGACATTTAATGGAGAATTTTTGTTATCACTGATCATGTTATCTGTCATGGGATTTTCTTGTGTAAATACAGTTGAAAAAAAGTCATTTAGCATATTGGCTTTTTCCTCATCCTCATCCACCATTTCACCCAGGCTATTTTTAAGGGGACCAACACTATAATTTTTTAGTTTCTTGCTATTTATGTAGTTAACCCCTTCCCGACCCATGACGCCACGTAGGCGTCATGAAAATCAGTGCCAATCCGACCCATGACGCCTATGTGGCGTCATGAAAGGATCGCGTCCCTGCGGGTCGGGTGACCGGGGTCACTGAAAGGTCACCCGACCCGCCGGCACAGGACCCTTTGTGCTTCACCACAGGGGGGTTGGCTTAACCCCCCCGTGGCCACGATCGCTCTGATTGGCTGTTAAAAGTGAAACAGCCAATCAGAGCAATCTGTAATATTTCACCAATATAATTGGTGAAATATTACAATCCAGCCATGGCCGATGCTGCAATAGCATCTGCCATGGCTGGACACCGAGCCCTGACCCCCCCACACGGATTCACGGCGGTGATCGGCCGCCGCCACCGAAAGATGGCAGCGATCGGTCACCGCCGTCACTAAAAGCTCCCCTCGTCCTGGCCTCCGCTGCCCCCACCTTCCGATCCCCCCCCTCACTTCCGACCCCCATACTCACCTCTCCCGGTCCACCGATGTCCCTGGATCCTTCCCGGCGGCTGCCCGGGATTCTTCATGGGCGCCGCCATCTTGGAAAATGGCGGGCGCATGCGCAGTGCGCCCGCCGGCCGGCGCATGCGCAGTGTGCCCTGCCTAGTCAAAAAAATTATTTTGATCACTGTGATAAACTGTCACAGTGATCAAAATAAAAAAAAGTAAGTGAACCCCCCCCTGTCATAGGTAGGGAAAAATAATAAAGAATTTTTTTTTTTCCTATTAGGCCCTGTGCACACGTTGCGGATTTTGCTGCGGATCCGCAGCTGATTTCTCTGCTGATCCGCAGCTGATTTCTCTGCTGATCCGCAGCTGATTTCGCTGCTGATCCGCAGCGGATTTCGCTGCTGATCCGCAGCGGATTTCGCTGCTGATCCGCAGCGGATTTCGCTGCTGATCCGCAGCTGATTTCGCTGCTGATCCTCAGCTGATTTCGCTGCTGATCCGCTGCTGATTTCGCTGCGGATCAGCAGCGAAATCAGCAGCAAAATCAGCTGCGGATCAGCAGCGAAATCAGCTGCGGATCAGCAGCGGATTTCGCAGCTGATTTCGCTGCTGATCCTACTGATTTCGCTGCTGATCCGCAGCGGATTTCGCTGCTAATCCGCAGCGGATTTCGCTGCGGATCAGCAGCGGATTTTGCTGCGGATCCGCAGCGGATTTGGCGCTGCGGATCCACAGCAGATCCAGAAACCATGTACAGTACAATGCAAATAAATGGTAAAAAAAAACGCCATTCACCCCATTTGTGTGCGCATCGCAATGCATGCCATGAAGCGGCATGCGTTCGCGACGTGTCGTCATTCAGTGACGGAGCCTTGGACGCAGGCTGCAGCGTCTGGGCTCCATCACCGCTAGCACAGATGAATCATCGCTGATTCCTCTGCACTAGCGGGTATAGCATAACGCGATCGCGTTATGCTATACCGTTACCAGCCCGTCAACGCTACGTGTTGAACGGGCTGGTAAAACGCAATATGAACCTAGCCTTAGGGTTAGAACTAGGGTAAGGGTTAGAACTAGGGTAAGGGTTAGAACTAGGGTAAGGGTTAGAACTAGGGTTAGGGTTGGAATTAGGGTTAGGGTTGGAATTAGGGTTAAGGTTGGGATTAGGGTTAGGGTTGGGATAAGCGTTAGGGGTGTTTTGGGGTTAGGGTTGGGATTAGGGTTAGGCTTGTGGTTAGGTTTATGGTTAGAGTTGGGATTAGGGTTAGGGGTGTGTTGGGGTTAGGGTTATGGTTAGGGTTTGTATTAGGGTTAGGGGTGTGTAGGGGTTAGGGTTGGGGTTAGGGGTGTGTTGGGGTTAGGGTTGGAGTTAGAATTGAGGGGTTTCCACTATTTAGGTACATCAGGGGATCTCCATACGCGACATGGCGCCACCATTGATTCCTGCAAATTTTGCGTTCAAAAAGTCAAACAGTGCTCCCTTTATTCCAAGCCCCGACGTGTGCCCAAACAGTGGTTTACCCCCACATATGGGGTATCAGCGTACTCGGGAAAAATTGCACAACAACTTTGGGGGTCTAATTTCTCCTGTTACTGTTGGGAAAAAAAATTGGGGACTAAAAAAGTTATTTTTGTGGAAAAAAAATGATTTTTTATTTTCACGGCTCTGCGTTATAAACTTCTGTGAAGAACTTGGGGGTTCAAAGTGCTCACCACACATCTAGATAAGTTCCTTGCGGGGTCTAGTTTCCAAAATGGGGTCACTTGTGGGGAGTTTATACTGTTTAGGCACATCAGGGACTCTGCAAACGTAACATGTCGCCTGCAGACCATTCCATCAAGTCGGCAATTCAAAACGTCACTACTTCCCTTCCGAGCCACGAAGTGTGCCCATACAGTAGTTTTCTCCCACATATGGGATATCAGCGTACTCAGGACAAATTGGACAACAACTTTTGAGGTCTAATTTCTCCTGTTACCCTTGGGAAAATAAAAAAATTGGGGACTAAAAGATCATGTTTGTGGAAAAAATATGATTTTTTTATTTTCATGGCCCGGCGTTATAAACTTCTGTGTAGCCCTTGGGGTTCAAAGTGCTAACTACACATCTAGATAAGCTCCTTGGGGGGTCTAGTTTCCAAAATGGGGTCACTTGTGGGGGGTTTCTACTGTTTAGGCACATCAGGGGCTCTGCAAAGGCAACATGACGCCCACAGAACATTCCATCAAGTCTGCATTCCAAAATGGCGCTCCTTCCCTTCTGTGCTCTCCCATGTGCCAAAACAGTGGTTCCCCCCCACATATGGGGTACCAGTGTACTCAGGACAAACTGTACAACAACTTTTGTGGTTCAATTTCTCCTGTTACCCTTGTGAAAATAAAAAATTGCGGGTTAAAAAAATCAGTTTTTGAGGAAAAAAATGATTTTTTATTTTCACGGTGCTCACCACACATCTAGTTAAGTTCCTTGAGGGGTCTAGTTTACAAAATGTGGTCACTTGTGGGGGGTTTCTACTGTTTAGGCACATCAGGGGCTCTGCCCGCCCGCAGACCATTCCATCAAGTCGGCATTTCAAAGCGTCACTACATCCCTTCCAAGCCCTGACGTGTGCCCAAACAGTGGTTCTCCCCCACATGTGAGGTACTAGCGTACTTAGGACAAATTAGACAACAACTTTTGGGGTCCAATTTCTCCTGTAACCATTGTGAAAATAAAAAATATGGGGCTAAATAATAATTTTTTGAGAAAAAAAAAATGATTTTTTATTTTCACGGCTCTGCGTTATAAAGTTTTGTGAAGCACCTGGGGGTTCAAAGTGCTCACTGTGCATCTGCATAAGTTTCTTAGGGGGTCTAGTTTCCAAAATGGGGTCATTTGTGGGGGAGCTCCAAAGTTTAGGCATACAGGGGCTCTCCAAACATGACATGGTGTCCGCTAACGACTGGAGCTAATTTTCCATTCAAAAAGTCAAATGGCGCTCCTTCCCTTCTGAGCCCTGCCGTGCGCCCAAACAGTGGTTTATGACCACATATGAGGTATCTGTGTACTCAGGAGAAATTGCCCAACAAATTTTAGGATCCAATTTATACTGTTGCCCATGTGAAAATGAAAAAACTGAGGCTAAAAGAAAATTTTTGTGAAAAAAAAAGTACTTTCTTTTTTTTACGGATCAATTTGTGAAGCACTTGGGGGTTCAAAGTGCTCACTCTGCATCTAGATAAGTTCCTTGGGGGGTCTAGTTTCCAAAATGGGGTCACTTGTGGGGGAGCTCCAATGTTTAGGCACACAGGGACTCTCCAAATGCGACATGGCATCCGCTAAATATTCCAGCATATTTTCCATTCAAAAAGTCAAATGGCGCTCCTTCCCTTCTGAGCCCTGCCGTGCGCCCAAACAGTGGTTTATGACCACATATGAGGTATCGGTGTACTCAGGAGAAATTGCCCAACAAATTTTAGGATCCAATTTATACTGTTGCCCATGTGAAAATGAAAAAACTGAGGCTAAAAGAAAATTTTTGTGAAAAAAAAAGTACTTACTTTTTTTTACGGATCAATTTGTGAAGCACCTGGGGGTTTAAAGTGCTCACTCTGCATCTAGATAAGTTCCTTGGGGGGTCTAGTTTCCAAAATGGGGTCACTTGTGGGGGAGCTCCAATGTTTAGGCACACAGGGACTCTCCAAATGCGACATGGCAACCGCTAAATATTCCAGCATATTTTCCATTCAAAAAGTCAAATGGCGCTCCTTCCCTTCTGAGCCCTGCCGTGCGCCCAAACAGTGGTTTATGACCACATATGAGGTATCTGTATACTCAGGAGAAATTGCCCAACAAATTTTAGGGTCCATTTTATCCTGATGCCCATGCAAAAATGAAAAAATTGATGCTAAAAGAAAAATTTTGTTGGAAAAATTAAAATGTCCATTTTTTCCTTCCACGTTGCTTTAGTTCCTGTGAAGCACCTGAAGGGTTAATAATCTTCTTGAATGTAGTTTTGAGTAGCTTGAGGGGTGCAGTTTTTATAATGGTGTCACTTTTGGGTATTTTCTGCCATATAGACCCCTCAAAGTGACTTCAAATGTGAGGTGGTCCCAAAAAAAATGGTTTTGTAAATTTTGCTGTAAAAATGAGAAATCGCTGGTCAACTTTTAACCCTTATAACTTCCTAACAAAAAAAAAATGTTGTTCCCAAAATTGTGCTGATGTAAAGTAGACATGTGGGAAATGTTATTTATTAACTATTTTGTGTCACATAACTCTCTGGTTTAACAGAATAAAAATTCAAAATTTGAAAATTGCGAAATTTTCAAAATTTTGGCCAAAGTTCCATTTTTTTCACAAATAAACGCAAAAAATTATCGACCTAAATTTACCACTTACATGAAGCCCAATATGTCACGAAAAAACAATCTCAGAATCGCTAGGATCCGTTGAAGCGTTCCTGAGTTATTACCTCATAAAGGGACACTGGTCAGAATTGCAAAAAATGGCCAGGTCATTTAGGTCAAAATAGGCTGGGTCATGAAGGGGTTAAAGAATATTTTGGGATTATTTTTACTTTCTCTGGTAATGAGTCTCTCTGCCTCAATCTTTGCTGTCTTAATTTGCTTTTTACAGAATTTATTCTATCTTCTGTATTTATTTAATGCCTCATCACTACCTACTTGCTTTAATTCCCTAAACGCTTTCTTTTTGTCCCTTATTGCGCCCCTTACAGCTCTATTTAGCCATAGTGGTTTCCTCCTAATTCTAGCATGTTTATTCCCATAGGGTATATACTGTGCACAGGTCCTATTCAGGATACTAATAAACGTCTCCCATTTTCTTTGTGTATTTTTATGTCTCAGGATATCGTCCCAGTTTATTGCACTAAGATCATCTCTCATCCGTTGGAAATTTGCCTTCCTGAAGTTTAGTGTCCTTGTAACCCCTCCACTACACATCTTATTAAAGGATACATGAAAGCTTATTATTTTGTGATCATTATTACCCAAGTGACCCCAACCCTTATATTTGATATGCGGTCTGGCCTGTTGGATAATATTAGGTCTAGCAGTGCCCCCCTCTTGTTGGGTCCTGAACTAGTTTTGAAAGTAATTGTCTCTCATAGTTGTCAAAAACCTATTACCTTTGCTGGAACTGCAGGTTTCTGTTCCCCAATGTATTTCAGGGTAGTTGAAGTCCCCATAATAATGACTTCACCTTGAGTCGCTGCTTCATCTATTTGCTTTACGAGGATATTCTCTATTGCTTCCATTATTTTAGGAGACTTTTAACAAACCCCTATTAGTAATTTATTATTTTTCCCCCTCCCCTAATCTCCTCCCACAGAGACTCTACATCTTCATTAGATTCACAGATATCACGCAGGATGGGTTTTACATATAAACACACACCCCCACCTCGCTTATTTATACGGTCATTTCTAAACAGACTATAGCCCTGTAAATTAACCGCCCAGTCGTGGCTCTCATCCAGCCAAGTCTCAGATATCCCCACCATGTCATAATTATGTTCCAACAAAATTAATTTTAATTCCGCCATTTTGTTGGTGAGGCTTCTAGCATTAGTATACATGCACATTATGTATCTCTCTGTACCTCTATTCTTTCTTAAATTATTAACTGTTCTAACCTCACCCCCCATGCCACCCCCACCGCTATTTTCATTATTTGTGCCCAGGTCTCTATCTGCACTGCCTTCCCCTCCTATAAAATGAATACCCTCCCCCTAGTCCCTAGTTTAAAGACTCCTTCAACCTTCTAGCCATTTTCTCCCCCAGCTCAGCTGCACCCTCCCCATTGAGGTGCAGCCCGTCCCTAGCATAGAACCTGTAGCCAACTGAGAAGTCGGCCCAGTTCTCCAGGAACCCAAACCCCTCCTTCCTACACCAATTCTTGAGCCACTTATTAACCTCCCTAATCTCCCGTTGCCTCTCTGGTGTGGCACGTGGTACAGGCAGTATTTCATAAAATACCACGTTGGAGGTCCTTGCTTTAAGCTTGCATCCTAATTCCCTGAAATCATCTTTAAGGGTTCATACCCACTGGAGACAAAAACGGACAATTGCAAGCCGATAAAAAATCGGATTGCAATCGGACCAATGTTATTCAATAGGGGACTTCTCATTTGCGATTTTTTTCTCAGCTGAAATCGGTCTGAGAAAAAAATCGCAGCATGCTGCGATTTGCAGCGATTCTGGCATGATAATCGATAATGCAAGTCAATGGATGCTGTCCGATTTATACGCACCAGTGTCCTTTGAAAAGCCAGCAAATCATCCCCGGCTACTATAAAATCACACTGACAGCTCACAAAACACTACATATATACACATATAATACATATATATATATATATATATATATATATATATATACATGTCATTGTAACACACATATATATATATATATATATATATATATATATATATATTATAGTTCATGCAGTTCTACATAGTATAATAGCCATTAATTCAAATGCCAGCTTTTGTGAAATTTCAGACCCAACATGAAATGACACATGGTTTACATACAGTTAACCATGTCATTTCATGTAGTTTGATATATGGTTTTCACTAACAATTACATGAGTGGCTGTGTGCAAAATTTCACACATGTAGGGGTTAATTAAAGGTGTAAATTCGTTGTTAAAAATGCGTGGGCTCCCGCTGTATTTTCTCAACCAGACAGACAAAGCCAGCGAGTGGGGGCAGATAATTAAAGACTAGGGAGGGTGCATTTATTTTGTGCCCCCTCTGGCTACTAACATCTGCCCCCAGCCACCCCAGAAAAGGCAAATCTATAATTAAATGTGCCCTTTCTGGCACTTTGCCGGTCTATTCCCATTGCCCTGTAGCGGTGGCGAATGGGTTTATAATGGGTTAAAGCCACCTTGCTATTGAAAGGTGACTTTAAGCCAGGTTAATAATTGAGAGTTGTCAATTAGACAACTATCAATTATTAATCCTATTAAAGTAAATAAAAACACACACAGATTAAGAATAAATAATTTTAATGAAATAAAAACACATTTTTTGACCATGTTTTATTTAACTCTTAATCCTTGCAAAACACTTGATATCCTATAACAAAGAAAAACTAATAAAACAACATTATTCTTACCTATCCGCCGCTCTGTCACGTCCCACGCTGTAATCCTTCACAAAGGGTTAGCTAGCTTTCAGCCAAGCTGTGCAGCTAATGCTGCCTGCTCAGCTGAAAGCTCCTGAATAGAGTTGAGCGATACTTTCCGATATCCAAAAGTATCGGAATCGGAATGGTATCGCCGATACCCAAAAAATATCGGCGATACCCGATACCGATAACCGGAAGTCCAATGTAAGTCTATGGGAACAAAATATCGAAATTAAAAAAAACCCCATTCTTGCCTTGTAGGTTAATTGTACATGAAGGAAAACAACAAAGAGTAATGTAGAATGTATTGGGGGAGGCTGAGGAGACATTAAAGGCATAGATGTTTAACCCAATCCAATGGAATAGCATTAATTATTTTTTTAGGAAATACGTTTGGATTTACGAAGAAATTGACAATGTTGTTAACCTTTTTTCTATTTTGGCAAATATGTATGTTTCACAACTTCCATGCTCTTCACCTTTTTAACTTTTGCCACACTTTCTCCTTCATAATCTTCATCAGCATCATCTTTGTCATCTAATTATTCTTCATCTTCACCTTCTTTATCTTCTTCTTAAACTTCTTGTTATTCATCTTTTTGTTAACATTACTCATATTGTTCTTATTAAAGTATTATTCTTCTTCATATTCTACTTCTTCATCTTCTTCCTCTTCATCTTCTTCATCATATTCTTATTTGTGACAGAGATTCCTGTACTTGTAATCTGTCAAAGTATGAATTTTTCATCCTTCCGTTCTTGTTGTCACAAAAGATTTAAATTACAACAGTATTTGTCCGTGTTCAGTTTAGCCTGCAGCAGCAGGCATTTTCCAGGGGCACCACAAGGAGGAACGGACTCACCCCCATACACTGCTTAGTCTTCTTCTGCTTATAATTTAGAGCATATATTTTGCTCTTCATTTTGGTCTTATACTTCATGTTATTCTGCTTTTTGATCTTCTGCTTATTGTTCTTAAGTCTCTTGTTCTGTATCTTGTAGTTTGTCTTAACCTTCTTAGTCCTGTTGGGTAATCTTTTATTTCTTCTTTGTGATGGTGTTTAGGCTGGTTGGCTTGATGCTCGTCGTCCTTGTGGTCGTCATCTTCTTCGGGGTGGTCATCAGGGTCGTCGTCTTCATTGTTGGAGATCCAGAGTGATTACCCAAAAAAACATTTAAAAAATCTTCAATTTGTAAATGTAGCTGAAGGTACAAGAAGGCTGACTAACTTCCGAGAACCAGCTGAAGTTACTGGAACCCGGACGGGTATCAGATGGTACAAGAGACAATGGAAGTAACGAGGACCAGCTGACTGTGCTGGAACCCGGAGGGGCAGCAGAAGGAAAAGAGCCAATGGCACAACCGAGGACCAGCTGACGTTACTGGGACACGGTTACTAAGCAGGAGGTACCTGTGCTCCAAAGCACTACCAAAGACCAGCAGACGTTGCTGGAACTCGGATACCGAGATGGAGGCACCTAGGCCAAAGGCACTGCGGAGAACCAGTTGACGGTACTGGAACCCGGACGGGTAGCAGAAGGTACAAGAGCCAATGCAAGTAACGAGGACCAGCTGACTGTGCTGGAACCCGGAGGGGCAGCAGAAGGAAAAGAGCCAATGGCACAACCAAGGACCAGCTGACGTTGCTGGGACACGGTTACTAAGCAGGAGGTACCTGTGCTCCAAAGCACTACCAAGGACCAGCAGACGTTGCTGGAACTCGGATACCGAGATGGAGGCACCTAGGCCAAAGGCACTGCGGAGAACCAGTTGACGGTACTGGAACCCGGACGGGTAGCAGAAGGTACAAGAGCCAATGCAAGTAACGAGGACCAGCTGACTGTGCTGGAACCCGGAGGGGCAGCAGAAGGAAAAGAGCCAATGGCACAACCGAGGACCAGCTGACGTTACTGGGACACGGTTACTAAGCAGGAGCTACCTGTGCTCCAAAGCACTACCAAGGACCAGCAGACGTTGCTGGAACTCGGATACCGAGATGGAGGCACCTAGGCCAAAGGCACTGCGGAGAACCAGCTGATGGTACTGGAACCCGGACGGGTAGCAGAAGGTACCCATGTAAATTTAAGTTGACAGGCCGCGAGCCGGCCGCAGTTACCGAATCACACAGTACTACAGTGAGTGATTGTCCTATTGTCACAACGGAAACAGCCTTTATTTGCATATCCCGCAGCACACATAGGAAGCACCTAAACTCCAGGTACCATAGAGTCGGCTAACCCGACCGCAACATGACAGGACAACTTATTGGAGGCTAAGTGACGTTTACACTGACAGGAAACAGATGGCGTGCTGTAAACAGTCTGGGCAGGAGTGAGTACCCGTGCCAATGACACTTCCAAGCAACAACTGGCGGTGTTGGAGCCCAGGGATGAGAAGAGAACAGGGTGGAGGCAGCAGGACTTTTTGCCGTTCACACAGCAGGGGAACAGCTGACATTACTGAACCCCAGTAACACAGGAGCAAGTGTTGACTGTGCTAACAGCACTTCTGAGCAACAACTGGCGGTGTTGTAGCCCAGGGATGAGAACACAACAGGGTGGAGGCAGCAGGACTTTTTGCCATTCACACAGCAGGGGAACAGCTGACATTACTGAACCCCAGTAACACAGGAGCAAGTGTTGACTGTGCTAACAGCACTTCCGAGCAACAACTGGCGGTGTTGGAGCCCAGGGATGAGAAGAGAACAGGGTGGAGGCAGCAGGAATTTTTGCCATTCACACAGCAGGGGAACAGCTGACATTACTGAACCCAGTAACACAGGAGCAAGTGTTGACTGTGCTAACAGCACTTCCGAGCAACAACTGGCGGTGTTGTAGCCCAGGGATGAGAACACAACAGGGTGGAGGCAGCAGGACTTTTTGCCATTCACACAGCAGGGGAACAGCTGACATTACTGAACCCAAGTAACACAGGAGCAAGTGTTGACTGTGCTAACAGCACTTCCGAGCAACAACTGGCGGTGTTGTAGCCCAGGGATGAGAACACAACAGGGTGGAGGCAGCAGGACTTTTTGCCGTTCACACAGCAGGGGAACAGCTGACATTACTGAACCCCAGTAACACAGGAGCAAGTGTTGACTGTGCTAACAGCACTTCCGAGCAACAACTGGCGGTGTTGGAGCCCAGGGATGAGAAGAGAACAGGGTGGAGGCAGCAGGACTTTTTGCCGTTCACACAGCAGGGGAACAGCTGACATTACTGAACCCCAGTAACACAGGAGCAAGTGTTGACTGTGCTAACAGCACTTCCGAGCAACAACTGGCGGTGTTGGAGCCCAGGGTCAAGGAGGATGTTTAAATACTAGATCAAGTATTTTCCTTGTTACGTGTCAATTAAAAATGTCTATACTCCAAACAAGAGAAATATAACCTTTAGTACCATAACATGATGATTTTACTTAAAAAAATATATGTAAATTAATAATTTGCAAACATAAACGCATACATTAACATGTTGAAAAGCAATGCAAACCACAATTAAAATAGGTTAAATAATCTGCTATAGTGTTTTAAATAAAAGCATACAAGTACATATCAGAATCCATTAATGATGGCTAAGTAACAGTATGTACACCATTTTTATTGTGTAGACAATGAATGGCTGACTTAAAAACATAATCAGCATTACAAGATATCTTTGACATTCATAAAACTTGACATTTGGTGAATAATATCACTAAAAAGTTTTTACAAATATCTAAAATTTCCATCATGTAATACTGATAATATGTGCCAATCATTTATATTAACAAACAAAAACTTTAAAAAGTGCATAGTGCATAGTGAAAACAGCTATTTATGCCTGACTGTGGACTTGCAAGCATGACAACGGATAGATAAGGTATATATAGATGAGACTGCATAGCCACAGATGGTGAATGGCGATGTAATACTGTACCTCAATAAAGTGTGTGTTACTACTACATCCTTTTTTTATATAGCTTTATAAAAGGTTACGTGCATGTATGGTTGCGCCTTTGTTTGGACGCACAGACTGGCTTCCTGCTGTGACGCGTTGGGTATTGGAGCGTCTGTGCGTCTTATGACGCAGACTAACATTCACGGTGCGCATCGTTCATCATCGCAAGCGTACCGACAACACAAAGACGTTGTCATGACTGCTTTACTCAGTAAACATGCACCTATGATGAAACATACACGCATGTGCCCTATTACATAACAAGCTACAAGAAAAACGAGTGTGAGGTGTGACACAGCTGTTTTGTTAAGGTACAGTATTATATTGACATTGTACAGGTGTCGCTATTCAGTCTGATAGAATAGGTGAATGATATCTATTTATCAGTTGTCGTTCTTTCAGCACCACTTACAGGTATATATTTAGCTATTGTGACTATGCACTATTGACTTTAACAAGGTAATGCATGATTTTTGTTAGCGATTATCATGTTTACATGAAGGACCTTTATGATATGGGCTGTTAACTTTCTAATTAAATATGTATTTTTTAAAATGACACAAATATAAGTAATGTTGAAGAGGACTATTCCTACATGCATTGTTTGCACAATATTACAGGTGTACATCACCTCCCTTAATCAACATTGGATTATTATATGTATTGTATGCTTTTATTTAAAAGCCAAGAACACTCAAGTCTAACCTTCGCACTGCAGCTGTTGTCAAAGTTCAACCCACATTATGCACTTCCAACATTGCAGCATTTGAGTCATGATGTGAGTTGGATTTGTCGAAGCTATGGAGTGACAAGGTTGACCATCAGTATCCTATAGCATAAGTAGGCTTTTGTGTTAGCATTTGTTTTCGACATGTGCATATCTGAAATAATATGTCACAATTATTTTGTTACAGATTTGTGACAAATACTAATCATTTTATGGTTTTAAAGCTGACGTTTCAAATGTTTACAGCTTAGAAATCAGGGTGTATCCTCATATGTATGTGTAGCACTAGACACTTTGACATGTCATGTTTTTTTCACCATGTGTAGGTAGCTAGCAGTAATTTTTGCCAGACACACAGCAGGGGAACAGCAGGCGTTACTGAACCCCACAAACACATCAGCGATTGTTTTCATCTGTGCATCTAACACTTCTGAGCAGCAACTGGCAGTGTTGAAGCCCAGGGTCAAGGAGGGTGTAGGCAGAGGCCTAGTATGAGATGTTTGAAGTTGAAGTTGTAGTTAGCAGCAGTAATTTTTGCCAGACACACAGCAGGGGAACAGCAGGCGTTACTGAACCCCACAAACACATCAGCGATTGTTTTCATCTGTGCATCTAACACTTCTGAGCAGCAACTGGCGGTGTTGAAGCCCAGGGTGAAGGAGGGTGTAGGCAGAGGCCTAGTATGAGATGTTTGAAGTTGAAGTTGTAGTTAGCAGCAGTAATTTTTGCCAGACACACAGCAGGGGAACAGCAGGCGTTACTGAACCCCACAAACACATCAGCGATTGTTTTCATCTGTGCATCTAACACTTCTGAGCAGCAACTGGCGGTGTTGAAGCCCAGGGTCAAGGAGGGTGTAGGCATAAAATATTGAGTTATTGCCTTGTTACGTGGCCATTGCAAATGTATGTACTTCAAACAAGAATAAATGAAGTTTTACTAGGACAATAAAATGATGAATTTCAATTCCAAGAATAGAAAAATATTTATACTTGAGAGTCCTCAGTGGTTGATACCGTTTAATGGCTAACTGAAAAGATGGTAACAAATTCCAAGCTTTTGAGACTACTCAGGTCTCTTCATCAGGCTAAGACTAAAACAAAAAATGAAGAATCACATATTTCTACACACAACAGGACACAGGAATAGGTAAGACAAGTGAGGGAGGGACAAGTGAGGGGAGACCGGCCAAAAAATGAGAAGAAGGATGAATTATCAGCGCCACATAATAAGAGAAAAAATAATGGATTTACCTGTGGCAAAACACTTTTGTATGCACGGTAATAGCATGATGGATATGGAATTACTGTTATTAACATATAACTTCAAATCTGAGAAAGATACAAAGGTTTCAGAATATAAGCTCATCATGACCTTTGACACCCTTAGTGATGGAATGAATAGATCACACGGATTTATGTCATTCTATATCAATTAAGGAATCTGCGTCTCTGCCCTTCCAGGGGCATGAAAACACAAAACCAGACCCCAATCGAGGGCAATAAAACTTTCTATCCTTATCTAGGAACTGTACCAATATTTATGTTCATCCCTCTGTCTTAATGACAGTTCTGCTACACGTCACTTGTCTTACCTATTGAACTATTCCTGTGTCCTGTTGTGTATAGAAATATGTGATGCTTCATTTTTTGTTTTAGTCTTTGCCTGATGAAGAGACGTGAGTAGCCTCGAAAGCTTGCAATTTGTTACCATCTTTTCAGTTATCCATTAAAAGGTATCAACCACTGCGGACTCTCAAGTCTAAATATTTGTCTATCTAATGGCTAACACGGTACGAAGATACACATGTTTCCTAACTTCAAGAATAAAAAGAAAGACCCTGCAAATATAAACGCATATATGCACATGCCAACAAGAAATGGAACAACACACCACCCAAAAAATTGGTTACAAAATATAGTGTTGTAAATTTAAGAATAAAAGTCCATTTTTGTATTTATGAATAATGCTTAAGGAACGCTATGTTAAACCATAACATAGTGAAGACAATGGATTTTGTAATAGTCACTCATCATCATCATTGCAATTTATATGTGACAGTCACAGACATTTCAATTATTTAAGTTAATAAAATTGTAACTTTGTACAGCATGTATGACATGTCCAGCATGGACTCATCAATGTGATGACGCAATAATGTACGATAAAAAATAACCATTTAAAAAAACATTATGCATTGTCACAATTTAAGTGTGTGCCTGCAAGTTTTGGTGAAACAAAGGCTACGGATAGAAAAGGTATATTCTATGTCTGTATCAGACAGTGGACAGCCTCTGATGGGTAATGGCGATGTTATACTGTACGTCAATAAAGTCTGCGGCTGCAATCATGCATTTTTTGCTTGTACAGTGTTGAAGAGGGTAAAAGCATGTCTGGTTGCGCAAGGCTTTATCCGTCAACAACACTACCTTCCTACTGTCACGCGTACGGTAGGGTAGCGTGTGTCTATTAGATGACTCTCTATAAAATGTGACGTTATGCAGCGTTATTGTGCCCTAGGGACGCCAAAAATACGACAGCAGTAATCATTTACTGTCTAATACTCCACCTATGACAAACAAAAAAAACACGTTCCCTCTTTAACAATCTACAAGACTAACAAGCATAATGATTGACACTGACTTTATTGAGGTACAGTATTACATCGACATTGTCCATGACTAACTATGCACTGTGATACCTATATACCATTATTAATTTATATCTGTTGTGGTTGTTTCAACAGCACTTGCAGGTATAACTACCTATTGTCAGTATGCATGATGCACTTTCTAGATGTAATAATTTATTATTGCACATTATTACCAGGTTTAGATGCTGGCCATTTCATATATGGTGTGTGAAGTTACAGTTGGCATCAGTATGTGTATTTTATAATGTCTGTCATAAATAAAACTCGTGATGATGATGATGAGGATTTTATGATTCGTACATCCATTGACTGCATTATCTTACAGGTACAGATAAAGTTCCTTAAAAAGCATTAATTGATAAGTATGAAATGTACTTTTATGCATTAATTTCAAAAAGTGAATACTATGTTTTAGTTTTTGTTACCATTTATAATAGACATGTGCAGATATGCGCTGTGATGACAAATTATTATTTGTCCATATTTGTTATAAAAATTTATATTCTGGCGGGAAAACTTCCAAATTTTTCTGTTTTAATATAACAATCAGGGGCGCCTCTTCCCTTTTTGGGCATGTTCGCAGGGTTTTTGGTTTGTGTAGGGAACAGGGATTCTCCCCGGGAACCGCAGGGGACAGTGGCGTTACTAAAACCCCACTAACACTATACTTGTTTTTTGGTCTGTGGACACGACATTCTGAGCGCAACGGCCAGTGTTGTACCCCAGGGAGTAGAGTTCAGGGGGTAGAAAGAGGGAACTAAAGGAAATGGATAAGTTGCAAACCGTTTTTAAAATTGAAAACGGACGACAAATTAGGCGAGATCCAGCCTTGTTAATTTTAGAAAGAAAGGGGGTTTTTTAGGGGGATGTCGCATGCGGGTTGTTAGTACACCCCCTGCAGCCAAAAGCCGCTCCGATAAACATGGCAGCGGGAAGCCCCGCATCCCAAAGTAAGGCTAGCTTGGCCAGTATCCAGCTTAGGCCAAAACTTGAAAGGGGAAGAGATTGGGAGGCATGAGAGAGAAAAAGACTGAAATCTGTCCCCCTTTTCGGAAACGTTTCCCCTGTGAGGACCTTTCCCCAGGTGTAGACATTTGTGGCGCTGCACAAAACTTTGCCACATTTTGGGAAAATATGGGCTTGCCTGTGCAGAGGCCCCCTGCTTGAGTCCCCTTTTTCGGGTTCCCTCTGACCAAGAGGTGTTTTTAAAGAGTAGAAGCGTTCCCTGGTGGAAAATTAGGATGACCCGTTTTTGGACCCCCAAATTTTTTGTGGGGAATTGATAGGTTTTTAAATTGTCCGGTAGGAGGGAAGGGTGTAACCCCTAATAGACGGGGGAGAATTGGGCGTGGGCGGTGTTTCTCAGGGACGCGCTGAATCAAATGTTGCAGATCCCCAAGGGCCAAAAAAAACGGCCCCGCAGAGGCGTCT
>JARQOD010007903.1:0-37661 GCA_033576555.1 Oophaga sylvatica
CCACCCCCTTAACACACACACTAACTCAACACACATCACCAAACCACACAAAACCACCTCAAAACATACCATTCCCCTAAACACACACTCCCCAAATACATTTACCTTAAAAAAAATTCAACTCAACAACACACTCCTAATGAAAACCCTTTAAAAACACAACTACCTAAACCCACCCTCGACCACACAATCTAACCAAATAAAATCCCCCCACCACTCCATTTCCGTAATACCATCCACTCAGTTCAACACACCTCACTAACACACAACCCCCAAACCCCACAGATACATAAAAACGCCTCGCTCGCTTAAACAAACCACATTTTAACACACATAAAAACCTCAACACACTTCCCCCTAGCACACAAACTACCTCAACAAACCTAACAAAAAACACGTGACATACACTATAACATATTGAAAAATTTGAACACAAGATATGTTAAACCTCAAAACACAAACCATCACTAAAAAAAACCATCAAGTCACAAACCTCAACACTTTTTTATTGCTGGGTATCATCATATTTTTCAATACTGCGTTATGGACACAACCAGTTGTAAACACATACAAAAAAGGACATGCACGAAACCCCTTTTCTGTGCTGGATCAAAAAATTTTCTCCATTGATAAATGCAATCTTTGATACTCACCCCCAAATTTCAGTATACTTTGGGAAAAGGGGGAGAAAAGAAAAAAAGCCATTTAATCACTGCAAAAACATAAGCAGTGAGGCACAGTTCACACTACCCAACACAACTACCTCAAAAACACAAACCAAAAACACACACTCACCCCAAAAACCAACCTTTTTAACACACACTCCTAGACCACACATATCTCAACACAACTCAAGGAACAATTCAAAACTAGACTACTTAAACCCCCCAACACAAGACCCCATCGCAAAGCACCCCTCACCTAACACACACATAGTAAAACAACATTTTCAACCCCCCCAAACCCCTCCCCAACACAAATCATCAAAAACCCTCACTAAACACCCAAACACATATACACATACTTCACAATGCTGCAACACATAAAAGCACAATTGCTCAAGGGGCACATACACCTAACAAATAAAAACCCCCAAAAACCAAAATTCACACACTTATTTTATTGTTGGCTCACACTCCCCCTTAATAGCAGTTCAGGGACCCCCCCAAATTTTCCCCCCACACCTCTCCAACCATCACACCCCCCTTCTCTTTTTTTAAATTTTTTTCCCTTGAAAATCCCCTCTTATGAAAACTGTCCAAATTTTCAGAAAAGTATTGGAAGGGTCAGGAAGAAGAAAACAGGGCCTTTTAAAAAACATCTGCAAAAAATTTGGGATGATGGGACACAGTTCACATCACCCCAAAACACCAATTCAAAAAAAATACCTCATTTAACAATATCACCAACCCACACTCACCCCAAAAACAAAAACCCCTCAAAATACAAAACCCCCCTCAACATAAAAAACATTCACCTCAACAACACTCCCCAACAACCAACCTAAAAGAACCACATCTCAACACACACATCCCTCAAACACATGCTTCACACCAAATCTCACCTCAAAAACCCCAAACCCAAAACACACACTACCTCAACACTATAACCCTTAAAACACACTCCCTTTTAAAAAAACACATCTCAACAACACACACATTAACACACACCACTCAAACACACACATCTCAAAACACACACATCTCAACACACACACACACTCAACACCCCAAAATTTAACACACACAATTCAACCACACACATTCAAAACAATCCTTCGTAAATAGACCCCTTCAACAACAACTCAATACACAGACACATCGAAACGCACACATCAACACCAGTAAAATCAACACATCAACACTCACCTCAGCACAAAAATTCACCAAACAGACACTCACTGTAACACTGCACACACAAAAAGATATTGCACAAGCCGCAACCATAGATATGCACCTCCCTCAAAAAACATACACACTCACATATTCAACCCAAAAAAGCACAAACCTCACACACATTTTTTTATTTCTGGGATCACACATACCTTCAACACTGCAGTTTGGACACAACCACGTATGTACACCAACATAATACGCGCCCTGCAAAACACCAACCCTTTTGTGGGTTGAAAAGTTTTTTTTTGTTAATGCAGTTTTATGTACTCCCTTCACAAAACTCAATACAGCAATGGAAAAGGAACGGAAAAAAAAAAAACAATGCTGAAAAAATCATCTGCTGTCACACGTATAAAGTATATTCTATGATAGTAACATTTCAAAAGTGACAACATTCAATTTCATATAATAGAAAATATCAATGTATACATAGTTTTCCCCGAAAATTTTCTTACCTAAAAAATATCCTATGTTTGTGGGTTCTATAGTGTATGTCACGCTGTCTCGGATAGAGGGGACCGGGGCTATGCTGACCCTAACTGGGGTCCTGACTAGCCCCTTTCTGGGGGGTAGTTAATGGTCCCGAGGCCCCGGGCCCCCAGCGAACCCCCGTCTCCCGTAATCCCTGACCACTTAAAACTAGTCCGAAAAGGGACCCTGATTCCCCCACAGGGAAGGGGGGGTACAGCTTACCACACTCAAAAAAAAAACGAAAAAAGAAAAGGGGGAAAGGGGAAAAAATCCCCTTGCATAAAAATTCCACTCAGGGGAAACAAAAGGTTAAGGAGAAAAACAAAAGCGGGGGGGGAAAAAAACCCAACAGCATCTTGCTTAAGTCTTTTCAGAAACGACCGCCCGCTGTCGAATGAATGCTTTCAAAACCACAACTTCCCCAGCAGACCAGGGTAATGAAGGAAAATAATTAAAAAACATCAAAAGCAGCGGGGGAGGGGGGTCAGTCAGCACCGGGGGAGAAAGAAAATTAACCCCCCATGCCGAAAACACCCCCCACCAGAAACTCAGCTGTGCGAAGTAGGGTGTGAAAAGCGCGATCTTCGCCGCGACACACCCTGAATCTGCACAAATCATGGCATGAGAGGCACAGATCACACTACCTCAACACACACGACTCCTTCAAAAAACACTCAACTCAAATTATCTCACTTGATAAATGGGTCTTTGTATCACCCACAATTCTCAGTACGCTTGGAGAAGGGTCGGAAAAGAAGAAAACAATGCTGTTAAAGCTCTTTTTACAAATCAGGGGATGATGGGAAAAAGGTCACAGTCCCCTAACCACACCTCAACACCCTAGACTCTCTTAACACACACTCACCTCAAAATTTTCTCCTTGATAAATGAGGCTTATGATACTCACTCCAAAACCAGTACAGCATTTTGGGGAAGGGTGGGAAAAAAAATAAAAACCCGTTAAATTATTGACAAATCAGGCCCTGATGAGGACACAGTTCACACTACCTCAACACAATCACAACACACACCACATAAAAAACGCACTACCTAACCCAAAAATTTTAAATTTAAATTCAACACCACTCACAACACCACAAACCCCCTCAACACATACCACTTACCTAAACACACCTCACCTCAACACAATTCACCTTAATAACATACCACCTCAACCCCAAAACCGACCAGCACACTCCAACACAAACACCCTCAACACACATGCACTATCCCAACACACATCACCTCAAAACACACACTTCCGTCAATACACATACACTCATTAACACACACTCACTCAACCAAAACCTCACCTCATCACAGATAATTGCAACGCCCCCCTCGCCTCAACACTACACAAACTTTTAAACACATACACCCCAACAAATTCACCTCAGCAACAAACTCCCCTCAACACACACTAACATAACACGTGCATAACACTATACACATCTTGAACATTTCTGCAAACACAGATATGCTACTCCCCTCAAGACAATACACCTCGCAAATACAAACCCGCCAGTCAAAAACCTCACACAATTATTTTATTGCTGGGTCACTACATACCGCTTAAAACTGCAGTTTTGGACACAACCCTAGTAAAACCACATACATGGGACATGACGAACACCCCCCCTTCTGTGCTGGATCTTAAAAAATTTTTTCCCCTTTTAAAAAATGCAGAACTTATGATACTCGTCCAAATTTCAGAACTTGGAGAATGGCAGGAAAGAAGAAAAAAATGCCTTTTTTAATATTCCCAAAAAAAATAGGTTGATGAAAAAAGTTCACACTCACCTCAAACATCCCCCAACACACACTCACCCCAACAACACACTCACCTCAACACACAAAATCCGCCAACACCAAACACCCACCTCAACATATAAAAAATTCCCCCAAAAAACAATCACCTAACCAACCCTAAAAGACACACACATCTCAACACATACATTCCCCTAAAACCCCATGCATTCACACCAAACCAACTCCCCTCAACACACCAACTCCCCAAAACACAACTCACTTAACACACATTACCTTAAACACCACCCCTCAACACACAACCTCAAGCGACAACATCTCAACACACATTCCCAACAAACAAAGACTCATTCAACACACAGACACATCGCAAGCCCCGCTCAAATCAACACACAGTAAAATAACAAATACCACACTCACCTCGCACACAAATTCACCTAACAGACACCCTAAAAACACGTGCACACACATTACACATACTTCACAATGCCGCAACATTACTACCCCCACCACCTCAAGACCCACATCACATAACAAAACCCCCAAAAAACCAAAAAACCTCACCAATTTTTTTTTTTGGTGGCTTCCAATACCGCTTCAATCCAGTTCTGAACACAACCACGTATGTACACACACACATACATACCAGCCCCCTGCACAAACACCCCTTCTGTGCTGGGGCTTGAAAGTTTTTCCCGATAATGCAGGGTTTTATCTTTTTTCACTCCACAATTCTCAGTCAGCATTGGGAAGGGTTAGGAAAAAAAAACAATTGTTAAAATCATCTGCACAAATCATGAGCATAATGAGGCCAGGTCCACTCACCCAACACACCCCACCTCAAACCACACACATGACTCACTTAACATCACCCTTCAAAGTTATTCCCTTTTTAAAAAAGGTTTATGATACTCACCCACAATTCTCAGTACAGCATTGGAGAAGGGCAGGAAAAAAAAAAAACAACTGTTAATGCCTTTCACAAATTTTGGGCATGTATACAAAGGTACATCACCCAACAAAACTCACCTAAACAACACATAGATCTTCAACAACAAAACACCTCAAAGTTTTTTTCCCCGATAATGCAGGCTTAGTACTACTCCGAAAATTTCGTACAGCATTGGGAAGGGGAGGAAAGAAAAAAACAATGGGCTTAATATTACTGACAAATCAGGGATGAAAGGACACAGTTCACCTCAAAAACAAAACACTCACCCCCAAAACACACATAAACTCCCCCAAAACTACCACTTTTCCCAAACACACACTACCTCAACACACATTCACCTCAAACACAACACTCACCTCAATACCAAAAATCACCCTAACACCCCAATCACCTCAACACACACCTCGACCCCACCATCTCAAAAAAAACACTCGCCTAAAAAATGAACTACCCCCAAACACCTCACCCCCAAACACGAACATTCCCCAAATACCCAGTTCAACACACATCAGCTCAACACCAATCAAAACAACCGATACTCTCAAAACACCGCTGCCTCAACACATACACACTAATTTTCCACATACACACCTCAACCCTTTACCTCGCACCACTAATTATAATAAATGCACCACCAAACACAACTTAACAAAATTTGCAACAAAAAGATATGCTACCCCTTAAACACATACACTTCCAAATCAAACCCCGCACAGTCACAAAAACCCAACACAAATTTTTTATTGCTGGGTCATCATACAAACGATTCAACACTGCAGTTTTTGGGCACAACCCGATGTACACAACTACATACAAAGGCACATGCACGAAAAACCCCCCTTTTGTGCTGGGCTTGAAAAGTTTTCCCCTTTAAAAGGGGGATCTTATGTACTCACCCCCCAAATTTTCAGTATAGCATTTTGGGAAGGGCAGGAAAGAAGAAAAAAATCCCTTAAAATATCTGCCAAATATAGGCATGATGGGACACGGTCACACTCCCCAAAAACACCACCTAACAAAAAAAACCCCAAAACACCACTCACCTCACACACACAGTCACTTCAACACACCACACCAAAACAACAATCCCAAAAAAACTCCCTTTCAATAACATAGACCACTTCAACACCACCCAACCACGAACACAAAACGCACACGCTACCTCAACACACAATAAAAAAATCAACACACACCCCCCCACACACTCACCCAGCACACAATCACCTCAAACACACTCACTATAACACGTGCACAAACCATATACACATACTTGAAAAATCCCAAAACACATAGAAATCACACTGCCTAAAGACAATCTGCATGGTGCATTTCCACGGATCTCGCGGTTGCATTTTTTTGACTTCTCACAGTGAGTTGCTGTTTCTTTGTGTTTGGCAGCTAGGGGTTAATTCTGCGGCTGGTTGTGGGTGGGTGATTTTTTTTTTTCCCCCTGCAAGATTTTTTGGTTGATTGGTTTCCTTTTTAAATTTCTGGTTGTCTGCTTTGGGAGTTGCCAGAAAAACCCTTATGCAGACCAGTGGGAAAAAATCTAAAAGACTTAATTTTGAGAGCTCCTTAGCTGTTTTAAGCTCAATTGTTTAGAGTTTATTTCCCAGCCTTTTATGTTCCTTTTCGGGTTTGAGTTGTTGCAATGAGTGCTATCCTGTGTCTTATATGTCTAATCGAGTATTTGCTGAATCCCCATACCCTTTGGTGGTAATCAGGACCTTCTTAGGACGATTCGGGTTTGGGTCTGACAGGAGACAGGGGTTTTTGCTGGAGACTTGGACCTCTGAACCTTATAAACCCCCAAGGAAAGGGATTATTTTGGCCCCCCTGTGGGTCGGTTGCCCCCCGGGCCTCCCTTTCCTTTACGTCATCAAGCCTCTTTTTAACCCAAGTTCTGCAGGATTGTGTCGGGGGAAAATTATTTTTATTTTCTTTGAGTGTAAACTATAGTTGTTTTGAGTGTGGTTTTTTTAAAATTTTTTCGAATTGTATTCATATCATTGCAGGTGACATTAAGATTAACCCAAGTTCTAAATTTGTGTAGTAAATCTATTTATCTTACATTCTGATGTTTTAAACTATATGTTGTATTGAGGTGGTTCCCAAAAATATTTTTTGAATTGTTTCATATCATTAGACAGGTGCTGTTATTTTGGTGCTGGGGGGGAGGCAAAAAGGCAATACCCCAGCAGTTGGAATCAAGATTGCGTACCCTGACAACCCCCCCAACTGGGAGCCCTGGAGGTTCCTAGGGGTCCTAACCCCGTCACA
Organism: Oophaga sylvatica; assembly: GCA_033576555.1. Taxonomy (NCBI): domain Eukaryota; kingdom Metazoa; phylum Chordata; class Amphibia; order Anura; family Dendrobatidae; genus Oophaga; species Oophaga sylvatica. The sequence continues at coordinate 7,366 of JARQOD010007903.1, forward strand.
CCCCAGAAAACTAACTACACTAAGTAGAAATGGAAAAACATTGCCCCGGAGCAAACCCCAAAAAAAAATAGAAACCCCCAAAAAATGTAATGGCGGTTTTTGAAAGGGGAAAAACAACAAAAGAAAATAGTATGAGCAAACGCTGGGGCCCAAACTACTAAAAAAAAAAGGAAGGAAGGGAAAAAACTGAAAAACCGAAAACCCGAAAAGCCCCAACTTAAATTTCAAAATCCCCTGAGACACACGACTCTAACCTAAATTTGTTCTTGGTGAACCAAAATAAAAACCCGCCACTAAAAAAAAAAAAAAAAGCAAAAAAAAACCAAAAATCAGTGGTGACAAATGAAGGGCAGAACCCCGGGGGGCCCCCAAAAAGGCCCCCAAAAAAGGGGACAAAATGAAAAAAAAAATAGCAAAAAACAAAAGAAGAAAAGCTTATTGTAACAGAGATGCAGACACGAACAGCAGGCTAAAAGGGAAACTGGAATAAAAATTCGCCGAACAATTGCTCACGGCCCCCCAACCCCGAGGGAAAATGACCCTTTTAAAAGACCAGCAGTACCCCTGTTTTGCCCCACAATCTTCACTGCCCGCTTGTCCCCCCGAGGGACCTCGCTCAGAACTATCTCAAACCCATTACAAATTCCCCCCCCCCTTTAGGGGGGTCACCGAACCCTCTTTTTAGAACCCCGTGGGGCAGGATGAGTTTTTAGATCGCACGGATGTCTCTACAGGGGTGCCCAAAACAAACACCCAAGAATTGTCCCCTGGGCCTTAACCTCCATTTAACCAAAAACTGGATTTTTCCCTCAGAAAAACGAGAACCAAAATTTTTTTAAAAAAAAATACCCCAGATTTCCCCCAACCAAAACGGGCGGAGGCACGCAGCAGAACCCTGGGTCAAAAACCTCTTCAACAAGGATTGTGGAACACGTTATGGATCTAAATGTCCCCCGGAAGAAGCAAACGAAAGAAACAGGTTTTAATAATCTCCATGATTTTTAAGGCCCCTAACCTTGGCTTAAATTTAGGAGATGTACTCTCATGGAATTTCTTTGGGACAACCCCCAGCCCCCCCCTTTAAACCCGGGGGCCATCAGTCCTTTCCGTTAGAAACCCGGGGGCCTTCCCTGAGAGAGGGCAACCTCCCACTACTGGCCCAAAAATTTTTGCATCGTCCCAACAGAGTCAAACCTGGACAGACAGAAGCCCCGTTGTCCTGAGGAAAATCGAGGGTGAAACCCAAAAATTAAGAAAAACGAGACAAAAGTGGCAGAGCTAGCCCTTTTTAAGGCAAACTCAGCCAAAGGCAAAAAAGAGACCCATCACCCTGACAGCAGACACAAAGCATCTTAGTAACCCCAATGTCGGTTTGTTTTCAGTTGACCATTGGTCTGGGGATGAATGCGAGGAAAGACAATTGAAAACCCGTTTAAAAAAAAAAGCCCCAAAAAATCGGAAAAACAAATGGCCCTCGTCAGACAAAATGTTCTCTGACAATTCTGACAATTTTTTTTTCACAATTTTTTCCCTTCTGGGTACAATAAATTTTCAGTTTAGGCCGGTATATGTTATTTTTCGGTAGCTAGGGAGGGGAAAAAAAGGCAATCCCCCAGAGCATTGGGGAAATTAGAGATTGCGTACCCTGATAAACCCAAAAAATAGAGGCAGCCGTGGAGCTTTCCCTACGTTGGTCCTAGATCCCTCGTCACACCCCCGAGAAACTAACTACACCAAAAGATAGAAAAGGAAACTTCTGCCCCGGGCAAACCCCAAAAGATAATAAAACCCCCCCAAAAATGTAATGGGGGTTTTGACAAGAGGAAAACTGCCACAGAAAAAAAAAAAGTTGAGCAAACGCGGGGCCCAAAAATCTAAAAAGAAAAGGAAGAAGGGACTTACTGCAATCCCAGAAAACCTGAAAACACCAACTTAAAATTTTTAAAATCACCTGAGATAAAAGACCTCTACCCCCAAAATTGTTTTTGGGTTAAAAAAATCAAAACACAGCCCCTAAAAAACTGAAAAAAGCAAAAGAACAAAACTCAGTGGCGGGGAAAAACGAGGGGCAAAACCCCCCCGGGGGGGCCCCGAAGGCCCCCAAAAAGTCGGGGGAAAAAAAGAAAAAAAATAGCAAAAAACAAAAAAGAAAAAAGTCTTTCTGTAAGCAGGAGATGCAGACACAGCGGTACAAGGGAAAGGGAATGAAGGATTCAGACCAGAACAATTGCCCCCCGGAACCCCTGAGGGAAAATACTCCCTTATTAACCCCAGTCGAAACCCCCTTGTTCCCGTCCTCCAACTTCATAGCCCACTTGTAACCCCGGGAGCCTCTGCTCGAACTCATCCAAACCCATTCAAACAGGGACATTTTCATGGCCTTAAAAAATTATTCTTTTTTCCGGGGTCCAGTAGCCCGGGGGCTCTGCAGTTGCGGGTTATCCATGGAGCTGACGGAATTAATCCAAAGTTTTGTTCCCCTGGAGCAAACCGGGTTTTAAAAAGTGCTTTTTTCCGATAGTTCACTGGTGGGCGAGAAAAATTTTTTTTTTTCCCCGGGAGGCAGAAATTTTTTTTTCGGCTTCGGCCCCCGATCATCAGGGAGGATGAGCGAGAGGGGAATTGTTTCCACTTTTTCAAGGGGCCCCCAACCCCGGGCATTTTCCCTTCTCGGGATCCCCGGCTCTACAGTCTGTGATAATTTTTTCTCTCGGGATGGTATATATGACCCAGATGGGTCTCTCTTCGAGACAAATTACGAAAAAAACGCAGGGAATCGTCCGCGGGGGGAATTTGCTTCTGAGTTTGTAGAGGGCCCCCGGGTATCGGAAAAGCCCCGCCTTAGGCCATTTTGTAGGGGTTTTTTGAAAAATTTTTAAAAGACGTTTTGGTCAGTATGAGTTCCTCCTTTTGGGGCTGCTTGGCCCGCTATCCTACTGTAACGGCTTCGGGAGGGGGTTTGAGGTAACCCACCCCGTTGTTATCCCCCATACTAAGCCCCCTTTTGTTTTAGGTTCCTTGTCTCCCGGGAGCCCCCAGCGTTGGGAGGACATCTTTTCTTGTGGGGATGGGGGCACCCCGAGGATAAAAGGTGTTTTTTTTGGGGAAAAGGGGGCTTTTGTTGGAGAATGTCCTCCCGTGTCTTTTAAGAAAAAATCGGGGGGAAAAATGCTAACCCGGGGTTTTGGGGGCGAAACCCCGGGGAAAGTTTTACCCCGGGTTTTCTCAGTTCCTTGTACCAGTGGAGGGGGGGTTGGTACAAAATGAAGAGATTGTCTGTTTTCTGGATAGGGTTCCGGGGCTAATTTGGTTGCGCTCATTTGCTCAGTCAAGGATGCATCTTAAATGTTTGGTAAAAAGATCCCTTTTTTTCTCCATTGACCCCGGCCCCCTCGGCCAAGGTAGCTTTGTTCATGAGGTTCATAATTGCCTTCGGTGGGGGGGAAAACATAGGAAAATTATCTTTTATTGTTGGAAAGGGTTCCAAATCCCATTGTGTTGGGACTTCCCTTTGGTGGTTAAACTAAACCCTGTGATAAATTTGGGAGTCCAGGAGAAAACCCCGGGGTGAGTTTTCCCCAAAAAAAACTGCTGAACACTCATCAGTGCGGTCGTCCCCAGTCATTGCCTCTTTTTTTGGAGGATTTGGGGATGTTTTCTCTGGGGAGGGGTGTCGGGGGGTTGCCCCCATCGCGGTATGACTGTCTTTAATCTACTTCCTGATGCAAGTTCCCCAAAGCTGGTTGTATAATCTTTTTGGTCCTGAAAGACAGGCATGAAGATTATATTTCAAAAATCTGGCCAAGGGCTATTAGACCTTCATTTCCCCTGTGGCCCGGGTTTTCTTTGTAAAAAAAAGATGGGCCTACGCCCTTGCTTGGATTTCCGAACTTAATCGGTTACTGTTCGAGATCCTATCCACTCCCTTTTTTCCCCTGATCCTTCAAAAAAATTGTTGGCGCCAAAGGTTCTAAAAAATTGGATTCGGGGGGCTTTAATCGATTGGATAAAAGGGGGAGAGTGGAAAACGGTTTTTAAACGCCGGAGGGACATTATGAGAACCTTGTCATCCTTTTTTTTGGTCTGCTACTCCCCCAAAAATTTCCCCAACTTTTTGTTAATGAATTTTTCGTCATTTTGTGGGGGTGTTTGTGGTGTATATTTGGATGAATTTTAATTTACCCCCCAGATCTTGTGTTCCCGGAGCAGGGAGACAGGTTTTTGCAGACTTGCGAGACAATAAATATAGCCAAAGGGGAGAAGTGTGTGTTTGCCGTAGGGGGAACTTCAGTTTTTGGGTTTTTTGGGGGTTGCCCCCCCGATTTCCGGATGGCCCCTGAAAAGGTGAGAGCAGTGCTTGAATGGATCAGCCAGGGATTTAAAAGGCTCTGCACGTTTTTTGGGTTTGTAATTCAGGAAATTTTTTGAAATTTTTCTGTCTGTCGCAAACCTTCCCCTGACATGACGAAAAAAGGGGGGGGATTTTTTGGTTCGGACAAGTTCAACCCCTTTTCCCCTTTTAAAAAATGTTTTGCTTCGGCCCCCGTTTTCACCCAAAACCCGTGTATCTCAGCCCTTCATTTTGGGGTGGACGGTTGACGTAGGGTGGGTGTATTTTGTCCCGGGTCCTTTTCCCCCGGTAAATGGCATCCGTGCGCTTTTTTTTTCTAAAAAATTTTCCCTTCCCCCAAAAGGGGAATTTGATTCGGCAATAGGGAACTTTTGGCCTTAAATTGGCTTTTGAAAAATGGCGTCATTTTTTTGGGGGGGCAGTCCAACCGGTCACCGTTATTATGATCACAAGAATGCTGTATTTGAATCCCCTAAGGTCTAAAATTCCGACAAGCTCTATGGTCATTTTTTTTTTCCGGGGTTTTTTTTTTCGTCCTTATCGTCCGGGGTCTAAGAAGTAAAGGCGATGCCTTGTCTCGCATTTCCCCCGGGGGGAAAACGGACGACCCGATTCCTACCCTTAGGGGGGGGGGTAGTGGGCTGTATGTTCTGGCTTGGGAGGAGGTTTAAAGGGGGCTCAGGGGGACGCCCTGCGGCTCCGGGAGACTGTTTGTCCGAATCATTGAGACAAAAGGTTATTGGGCACTTAAATTTTCTGCTTTGGGGGAATCCGGGGAGTAAGGCTACTTAGATCTTCTTTCCGCGTTTTTGGGGGGCCTAACGCTAATAAAGATTTATAACTTTTGTCGGTCCTGTGGGGTTTGTGCTCGTTAAAAAACCCCACCCCGGGGCGGGGGCCCTTTTACCTTTGAAATTCCCCGGGGCGCCCCTGCCCCCTTTTCTTTACTTCATTACGGACCTTCTTCCGTCGTCGGGGGAAAACTGTCATAGGGGGTTTTTGAAGGTTCAGTAAAATGGACTTTCGTTGTTTCCTGCCTCCCAAAAGCTAAAACTCTGGCGCAGGTGTTCTTAGGGAATGGAGACTTATGGGTTCCTTTTGATGGGTGTCAGATAGGGGGTCTCGTTTGGTCCCCAAAATTTTTGGGGGGCATTTTGTTTCGTCGGGGGATGCAATTGTCGTTTTCCTCGGTTTTCATCCCCAGACCCCAAGGTCAGGCAGAGGTCTGAATCAGGTTTTTAGACAAAACTCCGGGTTTTGTATAAGAACCCCGGGGACTGGTCTTCTTTCTTCCTTTGGCAGAGTTCGTCTTAACAACAGGGGGACGAGTCCTGGAATCCCCTTTTTGGGGGCTTTGGTTTTCATCCCCAGTTTTTTACTTTCAATGGGGGGGGGCCCCCTTTGGGGTTCCTGAGGGGACGTTTCTCGCCACTTGCTTCTGTGTGGCGAGGGGTTTTTAATAATTTGAGTACATGGGGAACCGTTCAAACGTATGGTGATAGGAGGGAGTTTTTTGGTCCCAAAAGAATGTGCCCCTTGTAGGGGTTTTCTACCAGGAAATAAAACTTAAAGTGCCCCCCGGAAACGGCCCCGTTTATCGGCCGTACAGGATCAGTTCCAAATTAATCTGGGCATTTTTGGGGAAACCCCTTTTTTATTTTTTAAATTCAAATGTGTTCCAAAAGTCATTATGTCAGGACAAACCCCTCCCTTTTTCCCCTGGCCCAGCTCTCCATCTGAGTATTTGCTGGCGAAAAATTCCCTTGCTGAACCCAGATACCATTGCTTTTTCCCCGATTGGCTACCCCTAGTGCTCTTTGTTGGGGGCCCCTGATTGCCAATTACACCCCCTATATAAACCCCGGCCCTGTGGGTGTGTCATTGCGAGATTATTGAGCCCAAGCTTTATCAGCGTTTCCTGTGACCATTGCTACAAACACTGCTCTCCTTAACCCCACCTGGCCCTCCCCCCTGACTAGCTTCCGCCGATCCCCTTTCTACAAAAAGCTTCCCCTGACCGCCTCCCCGGTGCCACCTGATACGTTATCTGCCTGCTCCCCTTTTTTCCGAACGCCTTTCCGTGTACCGACCCCCCGGGGCCATCTGACTACCTACCCCCCCCTGCTTCCCCCGTGTTTGCGTAAAATCGGCTCCAAAACCCGACGGGATCTTACGAATAATCCGCGCCAAAATGGAGTCCGCTGTGAAAACCCCCAGACGGCAAGTTACGGAGCTTCAAAGTTTTTTTTTCGGACCTCAAGGAAAATATGCCAAGTTACAAAAAGATTTCACGGGATACAACGGGGAATAATTGGCTACAAAAAAAACTTTGGACGTGCGCAATTCAGGGTCCGAATCAAACCGCGGCGCGCTGCCGCAAATTCATGGGGATCGCAAGCATACCGGGGATTCCTAAAACAATGCCGCTTTCTTCCCCAGATGCAACCTGCCCCTTTTCCCCAGTGAGAGGAAAAAAGTTTTTTTTCATGTAAACCCTGACGGATGAAGCTCTTGCTGGGTTCCCCCTTAGTAGAAAAGGACTATGCCCCCCTTAATGCCCGGGGAGCCTTCACCGCAGCTAAAAAAATTTTTTTTGATGACCCAAACCGCTGGCCACAGAAAACCAAATTACTTAAATTTGCGCCGGGCGTCGCTCTGTTGCGGAATACACATCGGAGTTCCGTCCTGGGGGGAAACCCCCCGGAATCCAGGGCCCCCAAAATCAATTTCGACGGGGTTATAAAAACCAGGAAGACGAGTTGCCAGGGTTGGACCCCTGCCAGTTGGAGGATTTATTCAACTATGTACCCGGGTTTTGACCAGAGACTTACTGAAAGGAGAAAGGAGAGTGCGAGCATTGGGAAAACCCTGGCTTCTCATTTTCAGCATCGGCCCCCCAAAAAAAAAGACGCAAGGCGTGTCTAACCCCGATGCAGATCGACGTCTCCGAAAACCACTCTCTGCACGGAAAAGGGAGGCGAGTAAACTTTCCGCCTCTATGTGGGGACCTGGACCTAGCATCAACTGCCCAAACAAAAGGACATAGCCTTACCAACAAAGGTCGCCCCATATGGCCCTTTTAGCGTGGGGGTTTTCCTCTTCGACTATCTCATCGTAACGCCAGAAATAAAATACATACTACATCACTCATTTTTTAACCCCCCTTCGGGTTGTAAGGGGGCCCCCAAAAAAAACAATGCCTGCCCTGTTGGATTCGGGAGCAGAGGGAATTTTATGGACTTAAAACACGGATTTTGGTAAAGACTTACCTGAAAACCCTTTTTTCACAAGGGGAAGGAAGAGAGACCATTTTTCATTACTGAGGGGAGGCGGAGCCCCAGATAGGTTTTCCCCTGTCAAAAGGTGATGCTGGCTGGCCCCTCCAGCTGGGCCCCCCTACCACCCCCAGTCGTATCAAAGTTTTGGAAAAAGCAAGCCCCCAGCGGGCAAAAAACCCCTTCTGAAGGAATTCAGAGAAAAAAACAAGGATAGGTTATGCATAAAAAAGAAAGCCAAAAACCCCAGGTTCCGGTACTACTCCGGCCCGACTACGCGATGAGCTGGCGATGGGAACAGACCTTAGCGCGCTGACCCAGCCCAGATAATCGCTATCAAAAAGGGTTCCCCCTGCATTGAAAACATCAACACACTTCGCCGTGGGGGGGTGCTGGTCTCCTTCCTTCCTTCGCTAAAAGGATTTTACGGGGGAAGTCTTTCCCCAAAACCCCGTTTAGCGCAGATAAAGAAGAGGCCCCCAGTATTCATTATGATGGGGGTCCAAAGCTTTAAAAAAAAAGGGGGGGAAAAAAAAAACCCAAAAAAAGGAAAAACCCCCAAAAACCTAACAAAAAAGCGCAACAGCGCAAAAAACAGTTCATCCAGACTTTAAACTACAGCTGCCTCAGGACCCTACCGAGGGCTGCTCAGCGGAAGCACTGAGCCCCCTTTATAAAACCTTGTAAAAGTGTGGACGAGCGCCAAGTCGCCGCTGGCAAAGCTGCACTCCCCGCACCTTGATGAAAAGCCCAGATGAAGCCACGCTCTCTTTGGGAAAGGCTCGAATCAAAAAGGGCAAATTCCCCCCGAAGACGGAAAACTTCAAAAAGCTGCCGGGGTCCAACGGTATAGAACCCTTGGAAGCCGTTCCCCCCCCGACGCCCCCCCGGGAAACCCCAAACGGGGTCCGTCTTACAAAAAATTGAGTAATAAATAGATAAAATTAAGGCCCCCACTAAATCCAATGTGGAAAAACTCGCTCTTTTGATTTTTTGGATCCGGACAGAGTAAAAGGAACACAAAACCGGTTAAAAAATTGTGACCCACTTTAGGAAAAAAAACCCCCCGAGTGGAGCACTCCCGATAAAAAAAACCCCAGAAAAGGGGGAGCAAAAAAGAGCTCCAAATTTTTTAGAAACTCTCCTAAGGAAAATGACTGAAAAAAAGGAAAGCCCCTTAAGAAGTAAAGAAAGGCTACAGAAACATGGTTTAAAAAAGGGTTTTTGTAAGGCCCCAAAAAAAGGTTGAGCCCCCAAGGAGACACGGGTCCCCTTTCCCCGGGGAAATTACGAAGATACCTCGGAAAAAGGAGAGCAGTCTCTTTAAAAAAATTTTCCCGGAACAATAAGGACAGGCAAAATTTCCCCTTTTAGAGTGCTAACTGCCAAACCCCTTTTCTACCCCTGCGCAAAAAACCAACAGGTTGGAATGGAAATTTTCTGGGTTTCCCGGAAACCCAAACACCACGAAAAGAATTTTTCCCCAAATTTTGTGGTAAATCTAGAAGTAGCCGGGACATCTTGCACACGAAGGGGGTAGCAAGCCCTGGCTGAAAAACCCCTAGGGTCAAGATTTCGGCTCAAGAGCCCGCCGTAAAACCCAGGGATCAAGTCGGATGACAAATGGGCCCCGAGTAACAAGCCATTGAAGAGGGATAAAAAGGAGGTGCCCCAAAAAAGCGAATTATTTTTCGAGAACCCCCCTTCTTGGCCAGTTGGAGCATCGAATAGGGAAAATTTCTCTAGTTGTTTTCCACGCAGCACTAGGGGGGAATAAGGATATCGGGGGGAAAAACATGTCAGCTCGAAGTCCCACGACCCCTAAGATCCACCCACCCCCTTCGGGTCCTTGTACCTGGCATGAATGTCGGTAATTTTGGAGGGGGCCCGGAAAGCCACAAATCCCTGGGGGTTCCCCCCGCGAGACACAGTAGTGCAAAGATTTCCCCGGGGGAGGCCCCACCCCCGGGCCCCTTTTGCACTGGAAAGTCCGCGAATATTTGAACCCCTGGATGTGAATCCCCCAATGGTGGTCATTGGCCCCTGCCCAATAAGGGGGGCACCCCAACCAGAGTCTGGAATCCTTTCCCCCCTTGGGAAATTATATAGCGACCCCCGTCGCATTTTTCTGCACACGGACTGGCGACCCCCAAGGGGCCCCCCCAATGTTGGAGGCAAGGAAAACGCCCCAACCCCCGGATGTTTTGGGAAAACACGACTTTTCCCCTGACCATCCCCCCGAATCCAGAGTTTTTTTCCAAAACCCCCCCCCCGGCCTCGGCTGGATGGTGGTTATGAGACCACTTCAGAGGGAGGAAAGACTTCCCCAGGGAGAAGCCCCTGGACGAACCACCTTCTAGGAACCCGCCGCGCGAAAAATGGTGACAGCAACCAGCGATTGCGACGTTTCCCAGACTCAAGAAAACCCCTTTAAAAGGCCGGATGGAATGGGCAAAAGGAATTGCCCCCCTGGACCCCCATCAGTCCCAAAGCCATACATTCCGGGGGGGTTGCCGTTGGGGTGTCATAATTTTTTCATTCGAAGAAGACATGCTGTTTGTCTGGTGGTGGGGGGAAAATACCAAAACGTGTCGAGATGCATTCCCAAAAGGAATTGTCCTCGAGGTTCCGGGCGATTTTCCCCCCAATTCCCCGCCCCCCAAAATCTTTCAGAAATGAAAAAAAAACCCGAGCCGTCAACGCCTCCTCCCCCCAGGAAGCCACGATCAAAAGATCGTCCGAAAGGGAAACGTATCCCCGTTTCGAAGGAGTGCCATGAGGGGGCCAAAAATTTTTTAAAACCCCTTGGCGTAGGCAAAAGGGGACGGCGAGCCACGAACTGGTAATGATTCTGACCTATGGCAACGAAGAAGCCTGTGAGCCTTTCCGAGGGAATATGCAAATAGGCTGGAAAAATGCGTTTAAAAACCCCAAAAAATCGTTCTTGACAGAGCTGCCACAAGGAACGAAGCGATCCATGAAAAATTTCCCCGGCTGGAATCCGGGGTTCAATCGCTTGGATCCAAATTGGGCGAAATTTGTTCCCTTTTTTTGGGAACTATAAAAAGTTGGAAAAAAACCCCTTCCCTCGGCCTCTGGGGGAACCCCGGTATCATACCCCCTTTTGTAGAGCGATTCCCCCTCTCGCTTTGAGCGAAAAAATCGGGTTCCGACGGACGCGAGATTGACAAAAACATTTGGGGGTTGAGAAAGAAAACTCTATGAAAAACCTGCCGCACTTTCCGCGTTATCCCAGGATCTGGAACGCGAGCCATCCCAATCTCCTTGAAAAGAAGCAGGCGACCCCACACTCGAGAATCCCCCAGTGGACCCCCCGGGGCAATCCGACTTTGCGGGTTTTTGTCAAGTTCCCCCTTGTTTGGCGGAAACCGCTTTCCGGGGGGACGATTTTTGAGGGATTTCTTTTTCCGAGAAAGAAGGGCCCCTCCCCCCCAGGGTGACAGATCGTCCTCGGCCCCGAAAGGGCCGCCACCCCCATAAACACCAGGTTACTGGACCCCGGGCCTGGCCCCCTTGCTGTGGAAGCTGATTTTCCTTCCCTTAGCCCCCCTTTGGGAAAACAGCTCTGTGGGTCAAACCAAAAAATGGCCACCCTTGTAAGGTAAGGCCAACAACCTTTTTGGGGAAATCGTCCCCCGGCCCCCGTTGGCCCCAAAGCTCTTTTTATTTTTGGCCGCTGAAGCTTCGCTTTGGCAGCAGGATGCCGTATCCAGACCGGATCAAAGATATAACAGGCTGCCCTTTTTTAAACCCTCACAAAATTTTCCCTACTCAGATAAGGGGGATTCATTTTCAACTGTTTCGACGGCCAACCCCTTAGAGAAGCTTGCAGCACACATGGATCCTAGCATGTCGAAATCCAGACCCCAGCCTATAGCTTTTTTGCCGCCCCAAATTTTGCCTTTCTTCCCCAAAAGGTCTGTAGCTCGCTTTTCCCAATAGGGAGTAGAGGGATTTACAAGCTGAGAAAAGCCCCCTTCAAGAGAAGTCCCCTTAGCCCCTTTAATCCGTAGGGAAAGGTAAAGTGTATCAAAAAATGCGTTCCATGAAAAGCTTATCGGCATAGACGTTCCTCCCCTATTACACCTTAGCCATCCAGAGCTGGCAAGTTGTGCCGAAGCCGGGACTCGGGGGGAAAAGCGTGTGATTTTCCGGACGATATTACCCCCTCCGGAAAAGTAGTATATCTCTTGGCTTCAATTAAGCCTCCGTACGCTTGTATAGAGGAAAACCCCGCGGTCGTGCATCTGAATCGGATTTTTTCCTCCGATTTAAAAAGGGGAAAATTTTTGCCAATATCAATACATCTGATCGCCGTGTAGAGGCGGAACGGCCCCCGTCGTTCCTCTGAGGGAATTAACAGAACTATTGACTAAAAAGGTCAGCAAGTTATTAAAAGATCGGCGATACATCCAATTTTCCCCCCCTGTCGATCGCGGCTGCGTGTGGGGTTGGAGGCGCAATGGCAGGGCTGATCCGGGCCCCCTGAAAACTGTTTTGACATTCTCACCCTTTGAGCAGGTTAAAGCGGTAATACCAGCAAAAAAACTATGCGGTTTTTTTTTTTTTTTTTTCAAACCTGAAAGGGTTAAGTCCACCAAGCAGGGTTACCCCAGGTTCAGTCAGAAAAATTTTGGGGTAAAAAACCTCAGGGGGGGTTAATATTGCAAACCCCAAAATATATTTTAAAAAAAATTTTTAGCCCACCAATTTTTATTCCTGATGAGACTGCAGCTGCAGTATAGCGTCGCGCGTGCGGGGTGGGAACCCCACTCACCCGCTGGCCGTGGTGTCTTATGAGGAAGGAGCGGTCCGGGCCCCCAGGCCCCTGGAAAGGGGCCGCCACAGGGGGGGTCGGGGGGAGAAACCCGGACGCGCGTTTCCTGTCAAAAGACCGGGATGATGGCCCCACCCCCCCAAGCTCAAATAATGAGCCGAACTCTCCCCGCTCCGCCCCCCTTCTGTCCTGCAGCTATCTGCCCGGACAAAAATCACCCTCTCCTTGTAACGCGCTGTACGCCCGCTGAAGCATCTTTTTACAGTAGTAGCGCTTGTCACAGCAGCGCAAAAGCTACTGATTTTTACATGAGTGCGCTTTACAGCACTTTTAAAGCAAATGCAACTGTAGGCGCTGTCACGCGCGCTAAGCATATGCATTAATGTGTAGCGTGTACAGCAGCGTGAAGCATACTAATTTTCATTATGCGCTGTCACAGCAGGGAAAAGGCATACGACTTCCCCTGTAGTAACGCTGGCACAGCCGTGAAGATATGAATTAGTAAAAGCGCGCTCATTCAACGCTAAAGCACTCACCCATAATTTTTTTAAATTTTTGTGGGGAGTACTCACCACCAAAAGGCGCCACAGGGACCCGGGGTTTCTGGCGCAGTCCCATGCTTCCCCCCAGGGCGAAGAACGCGTGCCCCCCGTGGGTTTGCTTCCCCGCCAGAGAAGTTCCCCTCCCCCCCGGGCCGGAAAGGATTCTGCAGGGTTTTTGAGTAAATACAATCCCCCAAGGGGGAGGTTGGGGTACAGCAGCGCTGATACCCCTGGCCTTAGAAAACTAGTGATCCAAGCCCCCTGCCCGAATATTAAAAATTAAAATTTTTTGAGGAGTGCATTAGCAGGACCACCTGGGGACCTCAAATTTTTTTGACTGGACTGAGTAGGAGGACCCGATGGAGGGGCCCCCCAGTCTCACCTTTTGATTGAGGAAATCTGAGGGGGGCTCCCCTACCCTAGTAATGAATTGTGGTCTTTCCCCTTCCTGCAGCTGAAATTTCCGTGAAAAAAATTTTTCCAGTAGGACCAAACCACCCAATTGAAATGGAAACTTGGATGGACCCCCCTTGCTTCTGGACTGTCACGCATGAGCAAAAATGGATTTTTGTAAAAACCGGTCCTAAAAATGCAGTTTCCACCTTATTTCTCTCCGAAATTTCGGTTATTTAGGGATCCCGGTTTCAGTCCATAACCCTTCATCAAGGGCATCAAAGGCCATCCCTTTCCTCTGACTATTAAAAATAATTTTTCAAAGGAACCCCCGTTCCCAAAAATCCCAAAACTCTGAGTTTTTGCATGAAAGGAAAGAAAACCACCTAATACGAGTTCTCTGATGTCTGCAAAAAAGAAAGCAGATCAATTACTCCCCCCCGCCTTTCGAGCCATTTTGAATTGCTGCCAGGAGAACCCCTTTCCCTTTTGGCGGTTTCAATTTTCCCAACCTGAATTTAAAAGGATTAAGAAAGTTCCTGGATGAAAAATTTGAGAAAAGGTTTATTCGACCTTCCCTCTCCGCTGGGGCACCCTGTCTTTGTTAAAGAAAGACCCACTCTGCGGCAGTTTTGCTACAGAGGATGAATAATATCACTGCAAGAATCGCCCCCCTACCCTTGTTTTCCCGAACTTTTAGAGACCCCCGTTCTGCAAAAACTTTACGAAGCTGGATTTAGAGGGGCTTAAACCCCATACGGTTTTGCCCAGGAGATGAGGGAAAACCCCTTCAGAACGAGAATGGACTTTTTTAATCTCTTTATGCCTTTGGTTTAGAAAAACCCCCGCCCCTTTTTCATTTTTTAAATGATGTATTTCGAGTTTTTTGGACCAATTCGTTGTGGCTTATCTCGATGACATTTTATTTTTTCGACACCTTGGAAGAGCATCGCAGGGCCGCCATTAGTCTTTAACGACTAAGGAGAACCATTTCATAAAATTAAAAAAAGTGAGTTTGAACAACCAGTTTCCATTTTGGGATATATCATCCCCCCAAAGGTTGAGCATGGACCCCCGGGAAAATCAATGCTGTAGGGACGGCCTGTTCCAAAAAATTTAAAAAAAGGTCCAGCGTTTCATGGGGTTTGAAATTTTTTTTCCCAAATTTTTTTAAAGAATTTTTTTACGGATCATACTACCAATTATACACTAAAAAAAAACCAAAGCATTTTCTGGTTCCGGGGCAAGGAGGTTTTTTGACAAGTTGAAAACTTTTTTTTGTCTGCTCCATTTTTAGTACACCCAAATCTGAATTCCCCTTTACTGCGAAGGGGGGCGCCTGGCCCTTTAGTGGGGCCATTTTCTCAGCGAGGGGGGGAAAAAAACAATTCACCCATTCGTTTCTTTCCCCCCCATGTCATCTGGAAAAGAACACGACAGGGAAATAAAGAATGTTAGCCATTAAAGTTCCCTTTTCCCCGAATGGAGAATCTTTTGGAAGGTCCAAAACCCCCCGTGCTGTCCTCAGGCCACAAAATCTTGAACCCTGACAGCAAAAAAATTGTCTAAAAGACAAGCCGAGGGCCTTTTTTTCTCAAGATTCAATTTTATAATTTTTACCCGGTTCAAAAAATGGCAAGGCTGCCCCTGTCCGGGTTTTGTTTGGAAAAAAACTCAGGAGAGGTCTAAAATGGATACAATTCTAGGCCCTAAAAATTTTTTCGGAATATTGCACTCTAGGGACTAAAAATAGAATTAAAGATGGAATAAGAGGATTTTTTAAAACCCCCCTTTGGAAGATCGATCTTTCTTTAAAAAGGGGGGGTTTTGGATGCGAAACCAAAATATATGTACCAAAATCTTCTCCCCCTTGAAGTCCTCAAAAGTGCCCATGATTCTAAAGGGCAGGACATCTGGATTGAAAAAACACAAATTACTACTTCGTTTTTTTGGGGCCCCTAATTGTGGAAGGACGTGAGGAAATTTTTTTTCAATTTTTAAAACATGCGCACGAAACAAGACCCCCATCGCCCCCTTGGACCTTGCAACCATTCCAGTTCATCCGGCCCCTTGGGGATTATTTAGGTTTTATTGTGGAACTACCCCTTCCAAAAAAAGATGACCGTCATCTTTATAGGGCCCCGACTCACAAAAAGGGCCCCACTTTTTTCCCAAAATAAGGGAAAATTCCCCTACAAAAAAAAAAAACTGCAGAATATAATCAAAGAGGTATTAGTTACATGGAATTCCTGACAGCGGGGTTTTCGACAGGGCGTTCTTTTCGTCAAAATTTTGGAGGTTTCTGTACAGCCTTGGGAGCCCGGTGAATCTTTCTACCGCTTTCCCCCTCAGTCCAAGGCCCCAGACGGAGAGAACGAACCAGATTTGGAGCAATACCTCCGTTGCTTCTTTCCCTACTTCGGTGACGGGGGACTATTTCCAAAACAGCAGAGTTTGCCTACAACAACCCTACATAGCGCTACATCTCAAACCCCTTTTTTTTGCTAATTGGGGAGTACATCCTTTTTTATCGCTAATCTGCCATGAAACCCCCTTCCGCTGAAATGGGTTTTTGCAAAATTAAGGAAACCCCCGGAAGGAATTATCGGGGGAATATTACTAAGCCCCAGAAGTATAAAGAAAGCAGAGAAAACATCGGAGAGTGCCCCTCTTTCAGGTTGGAGAAAAAAATTTGGCTGTCCACTAAAAAACCTTAAAAACATGGCCTCCCCCAAAATTTGGGTCAGAAATTCATTGGCCTTTTTAAAAAATTTCTAAAAAAAATTAAACCCGGTTGCTTTTGTTTGGAAAATTCCCAAAATCAAAAAAAATTCATCAGGTTTCCCCTTTCCTTGCTAAACCCTTCTGTGAAAACCGTTTCCCGGAAATTTTAGCCCCCCCTCCCCAGAAAAGGTCCGTGGTGAAGAAGAAAAATTGTGGTAAGTTTGGCCCCAAAATTCGAAGAAAAAATGCAGTTTGGGGGCAGGAAAGGGGTTTGGGGGAGAGGAAAATTCATGGGAACCCAAAGGGGCAACGTCCATGTTTTTAAAAAAGGCCCCTTTTATCGGGGGGACCGGATAGCCCGCCCCGAGATGTCCCCGGGCCCCTCCGGAAGGAGGGGATATGTCAGAGTCGCCCCCTACCTCTTGCCCCGGCCCAGCTCCCATCTGAGATTTGCTGGCGAAAAATTCCTTGCTAAAACCCGATCCCCTTTATGTTCTTCCCTGTTGGGGTACACCTATGCTTTTTGTTGGGCTCGTTTTCCAATTAAACCCTATATAAAAAACCGGGGCCGGTGGGTGTGTCATTGCGAGATTATTGAGCTCCCCAATTTTAGTCAGCGTTTCCCCCGTCCATTGCTACAAACATGCTCTCCTGTGAACCCCCCTGGCCCGCCTTCGACACGCTCTCCGCCCCATCCATTGCTAAAACGCTTCCTGTGTACCCACCTGGTGCCACCTGCTACGTTATCTGCCCCTCCTCTTTTACCGAACGCCTTTTTCCGTGTAAAGCCTCGGGGGCCCCCTGACTCGTACGCCTTGCTTCCCTAGGTTTGCGTAAAAAGGTCCACCCAGACGGATCTTGACACATTACTTAAAAGGTATGTGGCACCATCATACCTCACCCTACCTCCTCCCCAGGTTGGTCAGGTAACTTGGAATTTCAAGTATCAAAAAACATTGACTTCGTCTGAACGGGGGGCCCTTCAGTACTTGGTGCATTGGAAGGGTTGGCCCCGGGGAGAGGAGTGGGCCCCCGCGCGTGTTAACGAAATTTGTTTGGTTCAGAATTCCACAGAACTCACCGGGCGGGCCGGGCCTGGGGTCGGAGGCCCCCCGTAGGGGGGGGGGGACTGCATGTGTGCATTTCCACGAAGATCGTGGGGGGTTGCACGTTTGATTTCCCCCGCGGTTTTGCTGTTTTTTGTTTTGGCAGTGGGGTTAATTCGTCTGTGCTCGGTGCTGGGAGGGTGCTTTTCCCCCCGCTGAATTTGATTATTTGTTGATTGGTTTCCCCTTTAAATTCCCTGGTTGTTGCTTTGGGATTGCCAAAAAATCCTTCAGCAACCAAAAATAGGAAGAATCTGTATGATTAAGTTGAGAGCTCCTTAGCTGTTTTAAGCTCAACTTGTTTAGAGTTTATTTCCCGCCATTTATGTTTCCTTGGGTTTGAGTGTGTATGAAAGTGAGGCTCCCCGTTTTTATATGTCAATTGAGTTTTTTGCTGAGATCACCCCCTTCCTTTGGGGGTAATCAGGTCCTTCTTGGACTATTCGGGGTTTTTGGGGGCTGACAGGAGACAGGGTTAGGTGGGACTTGGACCTTGAACATTACGTCCCCCCAAGAAAGGGATTATTAGGCCCCCGTTAAGGTCAGGTTAGCCCCGGGGCTCCTCCCCCCGTTAAATCATCAAGTCCCCAAAGATTAACCCAAGTTTGCGGGAAATTTGTGGGGGAAACTTTTTTATACTTACATTCGATGTTGCTAAACTATATGTTGATTAGTGTGGTTCCGTATAAATAGTTTACTGAATTGTATTATTTCATTGACAGGTGACTTTTAAAATTAACCCAAGTTCTGCAGATATTGTGTCGGAAATCTTTTTTATCTTACTTCTGATGTGCAAAATATATGTTGTTTTTGGTTGGTTCCTGTTAAATAGTTTACTGCATCGTATTTACATTAGACAGCGTGACACATACCACTAAAAAAATAAAAAAACCAAAAAAGCCAAAACCCCTCACAACATTATTTTATTTTTAGGTCCTCACACCTACCGCTTCAATCGATAGGCACAACCACATATGTAAACACACTACTACACAGCCCATGCCGAAAACCCACCTTCTGTGTGGATTTTAAAAAAGTTTTCCCCCCTTAAAAAAGCAGGTCTTTGATACCAGTCCAAAAATTTTTATACAGTTTTGGGGAAAGGGTCGGGGGAAAAAGAAAAAATGCCGTTAATAAACATTGCACAAATTGGGCAGATAGGACAATTTTCCCCCCCTCAAATACTCCCAAAAAAACACACCCTCAAACACAAAATCCGCTCAAAAAAAACCCCACCTCCATATACAAACATTCACCCAAAACACCCCTCAAAATCAACACCAACTGACCACAATCTCAACACACAATTCCCTCAACACAATTTCCACAACATACCACCTCAACACCACAAACTCAAACCAACCCCCTAAACATATAAACAGTTCAAAAATTCACCTTAAACACACACACTCATCTCAACACACACACCTCAACGACACACAAAACCTTCAACACACCTTTTCCCCATCCCCTTGACTACTTCCAAACCCAACACACAGAACACGCAGCAACTCAACAAAACAGAAAAAACAACACTAACCACTCCCCTCACACAAATTCCCCCAACAGACCTACTATAACCGGCAACACTTTAAAAGTTTTTTCACAAGGCCCCAACACATGTATGCAACACCTCAAAAAAAATACACTCCATATAAAAAACCCAAAACAGTCAAAACCCTCACAAATTTATTTTGCTAGGTCATAAAATACCGACTTTTAGCAAAAACACATCATAAAAAACAGTTTTTTCCCAATTGATAAATGACAAAACATGCGGTGCAGCAGGTCCCATAGAAAAAGGCTGGAGAACACAGGGCTTACCATGAAAAAAGCGCACCCTATAAAAAAACAGTGATATAAAAGGGGTTTTTCTGCTTAGGGGAAAAAAAGACACAATGTAAGTTGCTTAGGCAAAATGTCATGCACGTGTCTGGAAACAGCTTTTTTAAACCTATATGGAAGGCGGGCTGGTGCACTGAATGGCACAACACAAAAAACCATGCCATAAAAAAAGGGGCCCCGGGTGCCCCCGCAAAAAATGATAAAAATGCAAAAAATGATGCATATGATAAAGCTCAAAGAGGTATTAGTTCTATTTTGGGGCCCAAACAGATGCGCAACCCAAAAGGAAGGGTTCCCCCTTTTTTGCGAGTCCTAATAAAACATAAAAATTAAAAAAAAAACATAAAAAAATTTTTGCAAAAAAATCAGAAAAAACATCTTACCAAGTCTGATCAAAGAAAATCCTAGCAGGAAGCAGCGGCTCCCATAGATAAAGGCTGGGAAGCAAGGTGTTACCACTGATAAAAGCAGCCCCCTATCACAAAAAAAATGGTTTTAGGTTTAATGTTATGGGAAAAAAACACACAAAAGAAGTTCTTGGACATGATGTCAGCACAGTGTCTGGAAAAACCCCCTTTTAAAGCCATATGGTTGCGAGCTTATTGCTTTTTCCCCAAAAAGTAACTATACTCTTTGATGCATTTATCATTGCATCTTTTTTTCACTTTTTATCATTTTTTGCGGTGCCCCAGGCCTTTTTTTTTGGGGATGGTTTATTGTGTTTTTGCCTTTTGTGTGCCCCCCCCGCCCTTTCCTCGGCGTTTAAAATAGGCTTTACCCCGGAAAAATGTGCTGAATTTTTATGTCCAAACACAATTTTTTGTGTTTTTTTCCCCAAACAGTTAACATTTTTATCATCACGTTTTTTTGATAGGGGGCTGCTTTTTTTCAGTGGTAAGCCCGTGCTTCCCCACCCCTTTTTTAGGGGGGCTGCTCACCTGTAGTGCTTTGGTCTTTTTATCAGACTTGGAAAGACTGTTTTTCTGATGTGTCATCCCCAAACCCCCTTAACACTGCGTTCTGACAAAACAGTAGTACACACAACATCATACGCACACATGCAAAAACCCCAACCCTTTTGTGTGGATCTAAAAAATTTTTTCCTTTTTTTGAATGCAGTTTTATGATACTCATTTTTACAAATCTAAGTACCAAGGAAAGGGTAGGAAAGAAGAAATACATTTTTTTTTTACTCCCGTAAAATCCTTTCTCCAGACGCTCATTGGGGGACACGGATGTGGGTGAACTACTGCCCAGGAGGTGAAAACAAGTAACATAAAAAAATTGCTCCCCTCCCCGTATACCCCTCAGCACGGGCCGCAGGAACCCCCGGTTTTTTTCAAAAAACAATAGGAGGCTAAAAAAAAAAAAATAGAGTTAACACAGATACGAAAATCCAGAAGAAAAAACTGCTGATACAGATTTTCGGGATAGATTAATCAAAAAAAAGCCACCCCGGTTTGGGAGGGGCTGTTTCCCCAAGAGCGTCTCGGAAAAAGGGGTTTTCGGTGAGTAACCAAAAATCCGTTTTCCCTTTTCTCATTGGGGGCCCGGACTGTGGGAGTCCCAAAGCAGCCCCCTTTTATGTTACGGTAGCTGGGAGTGCAGGAAAAAAAAGGAAAAAACCAGAGATTGGAATTATGAGATTGCAGTCCCTACAACCACCCCAATAGGCACCCCTGGAGCTTTCCCTAGTGGCCCCAACGCCTGTCACAGCCGGGAAAACTAACTCCCTAAAGAAAAAAAAGGAAAAACATCTGCCCCGTAGCAAAAACCCCAAGTAATAGAAACCCCCCAAAATGTAATGGCGGTTAGACAAAAGGAAAAACTGAACGAAAAAATAGTATGGAAAACCCCGGGGCCAACTAACTAAATAGAAAAGGACAGGAAGGGTACTTACGCAATCTCAAAAACCCCCGAAAAACCCCAAAAACTCTCAATTTCAAAAACCTGAGATAACGACCTCTCCACCAAATTAGTCTCTGGTGAACAAAAACAGCAGCCACTGAAAAAACTGGAAAAAAGCAAAAGTACAAAACACAGTGGGGACTAAACTGAAGGGAAAACCCCCGGAGGGGACCAGAAAGGCCCCCACAGAAGGCAGGAAAATGCAAAAAATGCAAAAAACAAAATAAGAAATTGTTTTCTGATAAGGAAAGAGACACGAACAGCGGCTAAAAGGGAAAAACGGAAAAAGAGGTAACCCCAGAACAATTGATCAGGGCAACCCTGGGGGAAAAAATTCCCCCCTTATATAAGCCCAATAGTAACACCGATTCCCCCAGCCCCAAAAATCCTCACTAGTGCCGCTTAAAAACCACAGAGGGAGCTTGCTCAGAACCATCTCAAACACATTAAAAACTCCCCCCCCTTGGGGGGGGGGGCCCCCAAACCCTTTTTGAAAAACCAGGCGGTCAGGATGAGTTCTATAAAAGCACGGATAAGTTCCTAGCTGGTTCCCCAAGCAAAAACACCCAAGAATTGTCCCCTGACCAAAAACCCCTCCTTTTAAAAAAATATGGAGTCTTCGTCTAAAAAAAAACAAAACCCCAAATTTTTTCAACCCCATACCCCAGATTCCCCCCCCAACCAAAAAAAGGGTCAGGAGGACAGCGCGGAAAAACGGCTCAACAAACCTTTCAACAAGGATTGGGAACAGTTAGGACTTAAAGCCCCCGGAAGAAGCAAAGAAAAAAAAGGTTAATAATTCCATGATTTTTAAAAGGCCAAAAAAACCAGGCTTAAATTTAGGAGATGCTCTTCATAGGAATATTCTTTGAGGAAAACCAGAAAAGCCCCCATTTAAAACCCCGGGAAAAATCAGCCTACCCCCTTAGAAAAAACTGGGCCTTCCCTGAAGGGGGGAACCTCTCCACTACCTGGCCCCCAAAACTGCTGCATCCCTCAAAACAGAGTAAAAACCTGGACAGAAAAAGCCCCGTCGCCCCGAAGAAAATCGGGGGTGAAACCAGTTACAAAAAAAAACGGAGAATCAAAGGGGCAAGTAGCCCTATTTTAAAAAAACTCAGCCAAAGAAAAAAAAAGACCCGTCACCCGATCAAAAAAACAAAAGAAAATTAGAAATTCCAATGTTTGGTTGTTCTTCAGTTTGACCTTGGTTGAGGATGAAAGCGAGGAGAAAAAACAATTGAACACCCCGTTTAGAACAAAAAGCCTCCAAAATTAAAAAAAACCCCTCTGTCAGCAAAAGTTCTCAGGAAGCCTTTAAACGAACCCGTGCTGAAGGAACAACGGCACCAATTTTAGAGGGGGAAGGGAACTTAGGTAAGGCACAAGATTACATTTTGGAAAACCATCAAAAAATACCCCAAAGGTGGTCATTCTCTGAGAAACGGAAGTCGGAAAGAAATCATAGAGATAGGGCCCCGTCT
This sequence comes from Oophaga sylvatica, assembly GCA_033576555.1. Classification (NCBI taxonomy): domain Eukaryota; kingdom Metazoa; phylum Chordata; class Amphibia; order Anura; family Dendrobatidae; genus Oophaga; species Oophaga sylvatica. The sequence continues at coordinate 29,792 of JARQOD010007903.1, forward strand.
CTTGGGCACAGAAAAGCTCAAAAAACCCTAGAGCGAGAGCAGGTTGGAGCGAGAGCAAGCCCGAGGACTGCACAAAATTTCCCGAATGCGAGAAAAGGGAGGCCCCAAAAGGACCCCTAACCAAGTTTTGGTTTTCCAAAATTCCCCGGGGTCCCCCCCCAATGTGAAAAATGATCTCAGCATCACACTCTTTTTTGGTCGGGACAAACAATTTTCCAACGGGGGGAGCTGGGCCCCATCCCCCCGACCCCCCTCCAGAGCAAGTCTCAAATTGGGCGAGAGGCGGAAAGAACTACACCCCTTCAAAATACAGAGGATCGATAGTCGGAGAGCCGCAAGGGGAAAACCCCGGAGGGCACCCCTTAAAAATTCTTAGTCCCCGGAAGAAGGAAACCAAAAAATTTAAAAAGGTGAAAAAAAACCCCCCCGGCCCCGTCTGGGTTGGTGCTTGGCAGATTCCAGATAACCAGATTTTATGGTCCTAAGGACCACCACCGATTTTTTGCCCCCCCACCCCTTTTCCCCTCTTCAAAAGCCCCTTCAGGCCCAAAACCCCGTTCCCCCGTCATAATTGTTCAGTGGAAAAAAATTTTCGAGAAAAAAAAGGCACAGGGTTATTTTAGAGGTCTCTGGATCTTTTTGGGACAAAAGGCACCGCCCAATTTCAAGGCATCAACCCCCCCCTGAAATGGCAGGAACTCAGGCTGCCAGAAAAGGAGCAAAGGAAAAACTTTTTAAATTTCCCCAAAAGCAGACTGCCCGGGGGCCCCTTCACCCCATCAAAAAACCCTTTTTTCAACATTAATGGTTTAACAATAACAGAGAAATTCCCCAAAAAATTTCAAAAAAATTGGCAAAACCAAAAATCTCTGAAAAGCCTTTAAAAAGTGGGTTTTTCCCCAAACAGATGGCCCCAAACCCCTTCCCCGGGGCCTTTCAATAACAGAGGGGGAAAAATGAACCCCCGAAATGAATCTTCTGTACCCAAAAAAACACTTTGTCCCTTACAACAGGGCATTCTCTCTAAAAAATTAATATTTTTCGAAATGTTTCAAGAAGCCCCCGCATTAGAAAAAAAAAGATTTCATCCAAATAAACAATAAAATTTGCCCCAAAACCCCCGAAAATGTCATTAAGAAGGATGGAAAGGAAAGTTTTGTGACCCCAAAGGGCATCACGGGGGACTCAAATCCCCTTTTAGGGGTGTTAATGCGTCCCCCCTTCTTTTCCCCCTGCTTAATCAAAAAAGGTTTTTAAACCCCCCGGGTAAAATTTGGGGAAACCGTAGCGTTTTTCACCCGGAAAAAAGGTCAGAAATAAAGGGAAGGGATTGTTTTCACGAAAATTTTGTTAAAGAGACATAATCAATACCGGCCTTAATGAACCTTTTTTTGGCCCCAAAAAAAAAAAACCCGGGCCCCCCAAGGGTGAAGGGGGTTGGGTTAAAACCCCCTTCCCAATGATTCCTTGATATAAGACCGATAGCGTCAGTTGGGGTACAGAAAGAAAAAAGGGCCTTTGGGGAAAAATTTTATCCCGGCACTAATTAAATACGCAGTCATAGTCCTTGGGGAGGTAAGGATGCAGATTTATTTCGCAAACAATCAAAAAAAAAAAACAAAAAGCCAGGAAACCCCAGCCTGGGGGGAGGAAAAAAAAACAGGTTTTGGGTATTAACACATTGGCAGCCCCAAAGGTTACGACACGTTTTCCCCAACCCCAAAAAGGGGATATGAGACGAACCAAAAGGGAAACCCCGCCGTAATGTCTGCAGATTATAAGAACCAAAAATTTGCAGCACTCCGGTGATCGGTTCAACCCCATTATCCCCTGAGTAGAAAACGGGGGGGTTTTTTCCAGCCAAAGGGGTAAAAAACGACCCCCCGTAAAGGAATAGACTTTTGTAGGGGTATAAAAGGGAAACCCCAAAGTTTGCAAAATCATAAACCATCAGGTTAATACTCTCCAGAATCAACGAAAGCTGAGCAAAAATGAGGACAGAGGCAATCAGAGTACAGTTTTAATAAAAAATTAGTCTAACCCTACCAAGACAATGAGCGTGCAAATGTCTTCCCCCTTAGGGCAGACTAAATAGCTGAGAGGCTCACCACGTAAAAATAAACCCCCGCGTTTTTTGAAACCCTGACGCTTGCCCAGACACCACCCATCACACTGCAGGGGCCCCAGCATGGCTCACAAAGGGAAAAACCCCCGCAAACCCCCCCCCCCAAAGTCTGCAATTTGGGGAACCCTAATGACAAGAATCATTGAGACCAAAAGGGACGGGAAAAAAAAACCCCTAAACCTTTACTTATCGCAGCCTTCCCGGAAAAAAGGGCCCAAAGCGTCGTCATTCCTTTTTGGGCGGGGGCTGCCCACTTACGGAATCCGGGGGGGTATAACTCAGCGTCACAACCCCCGATTTAATGCCAACAAGGCTTTTTTTTAGCTTGCGTGACATTGGCTATCGTACAAAACCCCCAAACCCCGAAAAAATGCATCAACTCACTCAAAAAGGATCCCAGGTATCAGGGAAAAACCCCCTCTGAGGACGGCGCAGGAGGAGATTAATTTTTAACCGCTGCGCTGGTTTCCGAGGACTAGATTTTAAAAGGAAGAAACAAAATTTTAAAATTTTTTTTTTAAATTTGAAATTAGCTCGATCCCCCAAAACAAATCTGGCATGGGGATTAGGTTTAAAACGGGAATGCAAGATAGCACAAACTCTGAACCTCAGTGGGAAGCTGATCCACCGGGCCAAAACTGGCAAACCCCATTGGGAGAAAAATCCCCCCCAGCACCCGGATACAGAGGAAAAAAAAAAAAAAAAAAGCAAAAACAGAAAAATATCCTGACAACTTTTCTTCCTTCAAAATATTTTTTCCCCTTTTGGGGTTTTCAATTTTTATGGCGGGATATTTTATGTTACGGTAGCTGAGGAGTGCGGCAAAAAAAAAAATCCCAGAGCAGTTGGGAAATTTTAGATTTTAAACCCTGACTAACCCCGCAATAAGGCAGCCGTGGAGCTTCCCCGTTGGCCTAGAGCCCCCCCAGCCAGAAACTAACTCACCCCAAAAATAGAAAAGGAAAGCTATCGCCCCAGCAGAACCCCAAAAAAATAGAAAGCCCCCCAAAAAAATGGCGGTTTTTTTTACAAGAGGAAATACTGGGCAAGAAAAAAAAAGTTGAGCAAAACTGGGGGCCCAAAAAAATAAAAAAAGGACAGGAAGGGTACTTATGCAATCTCAGAAAACCTGAAAAACACCAACTTACTAATTTTAAAAAACCCCGAGACCACGACCCCCACACCCAAATTTCTCTCTGGTGTAACAAAAAAAAACACCATAAAAATGGAAAAAGCCAAAAGTACAAAACCAGTGGTGGACTAAAAGAGAGGGAAAAGCCCCCGGAGGGGCCCCCAAAAGGCCCCCCCAAAAATCAGGAAAAAAAGCAAAAATTTAGCAAAAAACAAAAAAAGAAATTTTCTTATCTGATAGCGGAATGAACCCGACAAGCAATACGGGGGAAATAAAAAAAAGGATTCAGACCAGAAAAATTTGATCACCGGCCCCCCTTTTGGGAAAAATTCCCCCCTTTATAAGCCCAAATCAGTAACACCTGATTCCAGTCCCACAATCCCCACTAGTGCCCTTGTAACCCCAGGGGAGCCTCTGCTCAAACCCTCTAAACACATTAAACAGTCCTTGGGTGGGAAACGACTCCCCGTTTTTAATTTTTTAAAAACAAGATTGCTTTAGGGCGAAACCCGGCCCCGAAAAAACCTTCTACCCGACTGGCATCCCCAGAACCGGGGTAGGACATTTAATGTTTTGGGGAAAAGGATGCAGACTGGACCAGGTTGTGCCTTAAAAAACCTTTCCCCGAACCCCGATGCCAAAGGGGCCCCGGAGGCACCCACCGCTTGTGGGTGAGCCTTGATCCCTGCGGGAACCACCGGCCTCTGTTTCGGTAACCCCCGAATGGCTAACCGAATCCCCCCACCAGGTTGATCTAGAGGAGCGAGTCCCTTCCGCGACCTTCAGGGAGGCAACAGGTGCCCCTTGCAAAAGGACGCTGCCCCAGTACTATCTCCTGAGTGCTCTCCCCCGATCCAGTTATGGAGACCCTTTTCCCCTCGGTGCGTCGGAGCTGGGCAAAAAGGGCAAAAAAGTCCTCATTATATGAAATGAGGACACACTTTAGGCAAAAAAGGTGGTGTTGGTTAGCCCACCTTATCCTGATGAAAAAGCAATACGGGCTGGGGGCAAGGACATGCGCCAGCTCCGAAACCCGCCTTATGGTGTTAGGTCCCAAAAAAACCCTTTCCAGGAAAAAGAAAAAAAAAAAAAGAAACCTCCCAAAGGTTAAAAAAAGGAGCCCCTTTGCAGGATCCAGACTAATGAGGTCCCAAAACCCTAAGGGGCCTTTTAGGGGGAACTTAGGGAAACCCCCCCAAAAAGGGGCCAAAATGAAAATAAAACGGATCTTCGCTGAAAAAGAACCAAAAGGCTGAATCTGGCTAAAGTACTAGGGGTTAGCCCTGAACAGGCCCCCTGGAGAAAAGAAAAAAAAGTTTGGAAAATTAAAAGAGAAGCGGGGAAAACCTGTTCCTGCCCCCTCAAAAAAGCCCCTTCCCCAAACCATGGTAGATGCGAGCCGAAAGGGCTTTCGGGCGCTAGCCTCGTCGCGGGACCTTTTTAGGAAACCAGCGTGGTCAGGATCCAAGATTCAACGGCCAGGCCATCAAAACCCGGACGGGTTTGGGTGGTAAACGGGCCCCGGGAGAAAGGTCCCCGCGCTCTGGCAGTCGCCAGGGTGCGTCGGCGAGAATTTTCCCCGCCCGGTACCTGAGCGACGTGGCAATCCCGGGCGTTAAAAATCGCGGAACCCCCCCCTATCTGACTTTCTGTCATTTTGGGGAGAAGATATTGGTGGAACAAGTAGGGAAAAGAAACTGTTCCCCTGGGGGGCCCCGGGGTTACTGCAAATCCCCGCGGATCCGGTACCCGGGGGAAAAAATTTGGGGCCCCTTGGGTTTATTTGGGGGAACCATAGGTCCACATCGGGGTTCCCCAGCTTTTGGGATATCTGCTGAAAAAATCCGGGATGTAGTGCCCCTTCCCCTGACGCTATGCGTACGGCGAAAAATGTGCCAGTTTTCCCCCCCGGAATGTGGACCGTAAAAAAACAGAGTGATTTCCCCCGCCCAGGTCAAATCTGTTTTACCTCTGCAGGCGCCCCCCTCGGGTCCTCCCTGATGGTTTTGTATGCCCCCCCCGGCTTGTCCGTTTTTTTCTGATGGGTGGCCCGCCCCCATGCTGGTGAAAGCCTCAGGCCCCGAATACTGGTCTCTAAAATATTTCGGGAGGGTCGTTCCTGTGAACCAAATTTTCCCGGGCTGTGTGGTGCGAAACACTCCCCCTCCGAGCAGGCTGGCGTCCGTTGTGAAAAAAACCCAACCAAAAATTTGGGGAAAAAAAGACCCCCTTGAAGGTGGTGCTCTTTTTCCACCACATAAGAGTCTGTCGACCGCGGACAGCGGACCGAAGTTGAGGGAGTAAAAGGGGCCCCCCCCCCACTGCCCCAAAGGCATGTTGAAGGGGGCAAGATGAAAAAAGGGAAATGGAATAGCCTCGATTGCTGCCCCATCTTTCCTAGGACCTTCATGCAAAACCAAGGGTGGGAGGAACGGTTGGCGAAGGGGCCCCACCCCCTTACGGAGAACAAGGCCCTTTCTTGAGGAAGAATTTCAACCCTGGCGGTGCGAAATTCATCCCGAAAGGTGTCTTCCGAGATGGCCGGGAAATGATTTCTTTTTATTCCCCGCCCCCCCGGCCAAGGGGTTTCTAAAAAATGCTGACACTTTTTTGCAGATTTGAAAAGACGGCCCCTTATGAGGAGGGCTAAAAAGGCAAGATGTATCCCCCCCGGGGGCGAAGGACACAACAGCGGCCATGACTTTGAAACCCCTGGGGGCTGTGGCTAGCCCAAGGCAAGGTGCGAACTGAAGATGAAGTTTGCCGATGGAAAAAACCGAAAACCCCGTGAGGGGAAATATGGGGATGTGAAGAAGGCACCTGAAGTCTATGAGCTAAAATTTCCCCCTTTTTCCGGGGCTGCAAGACAGAAGGAGGCCCATTGGAAAAATGTCGAATTCAAAAACCATTTTCATCGCTTTAGATCCAGAAGGGCCCCTTCGGTACCCTCCTTTTGGGACAATAAAAAAGTTGGAAAAACCCCCCGATTTTTTTTGCCCCCGGCAGGTCGAAACCCGCTGTCCCGAAGAGACTCAAAACCCCCAAAGGCCGAACCCGAGATTTCCCCTTGGGAAGCGCGAGGGAAAAAAAAAGTTGAGGGAAGGCTGGTAAATTCATTTTGTACCCGGGAATAACTCCTGCCCACTTTGGAAAACGATAGCCAAATGGGGCAAAAACCGATAAGGGCCGCCTACTTGGATAAATTGACCGGTTTTGCTCCAGTCATTTGCCCCAATTTTTTGGGGGTTTTTGGCCCTCTAGTTTTTTGTTGAGAGCCCTTTTTCCCGAGGGGGGTCCTGTGGGACCTCGACTCTGGCCTGATTAGGCCGACCTGAACGTGGGGTATGGCGCGGGGGCCCAACCCCGGGGTTCGAAAAAAGGCCCTAAACAGGCGAACTGTCGACGAAAAAAAGGCTGCTTAATCTTTTGCTGAGGAAGGAAAAAGCTCTTCCCCCCGTCGCATCGTTGAGCTGATCCGCTTTCGCCAAAAAAACGACCCTCGATTTTTGGAAGGATGTAAGGATTTCTTTAGATTGAGTCTGCTCGCCAGGGGGTTTCAGCCACAAAATTTCTGATGGGGAAATTCATTAGCAGCAGCTAGGGCTGCGCAATTTGCCGATCCTGGACGATTAATAAAATTCCCCCCCAAAAAGCTATCTGTTTTTAAAAATTGGTTACTTAGAGTTTCCCCCATACCATGAAGGCTTATTTAAAGACCGGTTGGTTGCAACCCAAGTGCTGCAAAAAAAAGGAGAGAGAGCAGAACCCCCTGCTTCAAAAAACCCCGGGGCCCCAAATTTTCAATCAGACGAACCCCTTTGGGTTTCCCTTTATCGAGGAACCTTTGGAAGGGAAAGGGGGGAAGCGTCTTAGACGAAAACCAAGGAGGGGCAACCGCAGGGATTCCGCCCACTTTAAGAAGCCGGGGCAAAAGGATATCTATTTTTTGGGGCCTTTTTCCCCCGAAGCGTTGTTTGGTTTTCCCCGGGGCGCGCATTAGTTCTCAAACTCCCCGGTGGCCCAAAAACCCCTTTGACTTTTTCCGGTTTTTTTTTAAGGATACCCGCCCCGGGGTCAAGGGGACTCATCGTCTACCCCCCCAAGGTTTATTTTCGCTTCAATCAAACGTCAATTTTTTTGACAATTGGTTTTCCCCTAAAAATTTGGGACCCTTCTGAATCAGAATCCCCAAAACTGATCACTTGCCCGAGGTGAGGGAGAGCGGGAGGGGAACGAAAGATGCCGAGGCCCCGGATGGAAAGGCGACGCAGTGTGGGTTGCTTCCCCCCCGTTGCTGGTGAGAGCGCGGCCCCGCAGGCCGGGGGTTTTTGAGACGTCCCCAAAAGACGGGTGAACCCTGTCCCGCTCCATCGGGGGGCTTGAAAAGGGCTCGTTTTCCGTTAATGATGCCCCAGATGAGTTTTGGGACAGAGCCCCTTCAGGGGGGGCCTGAGCACTGGGTTCCCAATAGGGCGGGTTCTGGGCCCTTTTGGGGCACAGCTTGCAACCCTAACTGGGCGTGCGGGGGAAAAGGGGCTTAAGGAATGCAAACGGATACAGCACCATGAGCTTTAGTTCTTCGGACATGCTGATTATCACAGAGTCGCAATGAA
>JARQOD010007904.1:0-37651 GCA_033576555.1 Oophaga sylvatica
GAAGCCATTACCTGAGGGCTCTCGGGTAGAGTCTGAAATGGAGACCGGCTCCTGCCGGGTGCACAGGTGAGATCAGCCCCAGCTGTGCAGATCACCTCTCCTGCTCCCAGGCAGAGACGGACGTCTTTGGAAAGACAAACCATCCAGGAGAACTTACAGCAGCATGGCAGTGTGGCGCGGTCAGGACGCACACGGTCGCAGTCAGGTGGCAGCGATAAACCTGCTGCGGAGCCTGCATCCAGCCAAGGAGCCCCAAAACCATCTGTGGTGGAACCGCACAGGACTGTGTTCAGAAGCCCTGTACCTGTGGTGAAGACTAAAGCTGTAGAGCCGGCGCGTGCACCCGAGCTGCAGCTAGCGGATGAGATATCGGGACTGGTCAGAAAACTCGGTGAGTTACAGCAGCAGAAAAAAGCGCTGCAACTGGAAGTAGACTTCATCTGTACCCTAAAGACCACTAATCCTGCCTGTAATGATGCTTATGACCTGAGACTGAACACACTGGGTGTACAGCTGGCTAGTGTGGTGCAGGACATTGAGTCTGTGATGGAGGGCATGGGGCCCCTGGCAGAGACCTACAGGAAACGGGAGCGGTTCGCCTCCTATAAGCAGGACTGTGCTGTAGAGACCAGGACCACTGATGTTCAGGACGGGACCCCCCAGCAGCGGACACGGCCAGTGTTACAGGCTGCCCGCTTCTGCTTCCAGGAGGGAAAACAACTGCAGCAGCAAGCAGCGAAGTGTGAACAGGAGCATACACTTCAGACTCCAGCAGAGGCACCACAGGTCCCAGAGTGCCCCACACAGGAGCAGGACAGTATACGTGAGACTGTTTGTGCTGATGGGGCTGAGGCAGCTGAGTGTGAACAAGAACATCCACTTCAGACTCCTGCAGAGGCACCACAGGTCCCAGAAAGCCCCACACAGGAGCAGGACAGTATATGGGGGACTGTTTGTGCTGATGAGACTGGGGCACAGACTGTGGCTGGTGATGTTGTGCCCATGGGGTCGGGGGTTGGAGGGGTTTCACATTCTGTAATTGACGTGACACTGTCTGATGATAATGATGCTGCTAATGATAATGTGCATGATATGTGTGACTATCCCCTTTACCATCTAGTCCACAAGGTGTGACAGCCCCCCTGCTGCAGGCCCTCTCCCTGTCAGTCGGCCCAGTGTGACCCGTCAGGTGCCCCCCAGGAATGACTGGAGCCGCGGCGCCCCATCCTTCACTTCCAGTGCCAGGTACAACGGCCAGACATTCAAGCACATTAATGTGGTGCGGTTTAAATACTTAGGTGCCAAGGAGGATCTGCCACAACGCAGGTATGTGGTGAGAGAGCTGCTCTGCGGCCAGATGGGGTTTGAGGTTAATCAGATACTGGCGGTGTCTAATCTTCAGGTCAGGCGGGGCTATGAGGTCAGCTTCAAGCTCTCGTCTGACCTGGACAGATTCTGGGCCAGTTACCCCAAGTTCAGGGACGCTGAGGGCTGGAATAAGTTTATGATGGTTCCTATCTCCAGACCGGACACAGTCACAGTAAATGTCACCTTCTGGAATGAGGCCGTTCCCCCACAGGACATCGAGATGTGGCTCCGGAGACACTGTGACCTTGTCTCTGGACTCACCAAGGTCAGAGATGAGGACGGTATCTGGACAATGGGGTGGAAAGCTGTAGTGAAACTGCAGCAGTATAATAACATCACTGCCCACTTACCCAACTCCTTCTTCATTGGGAGGGAGAAGGGAATATGTTATTATCCCGGGCAGCCCAGAAAGTGCTTCAAATGTGGTGGCAAAGGTCATCTGGCTAATGTCTGTACTGTGGTGAAGTGCAATCTGTGTGGGGCAATCGGCCATGTTGCTGCAGACTGCCGGGACGTCAGGTGCAACCTCTGTGGTCAGATGGGCCACGCTCACAGGGACTGTCCAGACGCCTGGCACAACATCTGCAGAGTCTTCCCTGATGAGGATGTGATGGCAGGGGCAGAGGCTCAGGAGGATGAGGATGTGGTGATAGGGGCGCATGGGGAGGAGGATTCAATGTCAGGAGAGATGCTGACCAGTACAGATGCCCACCAGGAGTCCACTCATGTAACACCAGAGCAGGAGGGTGCAGAGGGTAACATGGAGGTCGTCCCTCAGGCCCAGCAGCCTCAGGTAGCCCTCCCTTCAGCATCACTGTCTGTATCTGATGACTGGAGCGTTAATCATAACAAAAGAAAGAAAAAGAACACCTCCTCCCGTAAACCTGAGGCAAAATATGACACCGGTCAGAGTGCGAGTAAGAAGGCTCCAAATCCTGCAGGTGTGATGGTCGTGTCCAATAAGTATGCAATTTTATCAGAGTCCAACGATGACAATTATGAGAAAGAGTTGAGGAAAATTGATGCTGAGTGTGACAGGGACATAAAGGACCATCCCCCACCAAAGCGGAAGCCCTTATCTGTAGACCCTCAGGTAGAATCTGACATGGACACCAGTGGTGGACAGAACATCTCTGACTCATGATGATGGCTGTTTCTCTGCTCCTTCTATATTGCGTTGTGATGGCGGGGTTCTCATTAACACTGACCTCCAGTAATGTCAATAGTATTAAGGCGAGGAGGACGAGACAAGCGGTGTATGAATATCTCACATATCTGGACACAGATGTCATCTTCCTGCAGGAGACACGACTGACATCTCTGGGGCTTATGAGAGAGGCTGAGAGGGAATGGCGGTCCGGTCCATCTTTCTGGTCGCTGGCTGTGGAGCCTTATGCCGGGGTCGCTGTCCTGTTTAACACCAATGATGTGACTGTGCATAGGATGATGGAGGTGGTCATGGGAAGATGTCTGGTCCTGGAAGTCACTATCCATGGTAGGCGACTCCGGCTTATTAACATCTATGGGCCACAGACGGTGACTGACAGGATCCAGCTGTTTAATGACGTCAAGCCTTACCTCTTCACTTCTCTTCCAGTGGTGATGGCGGGGGACTTTAATGCCATACTGACATCAGGTGACAGCTCTTCAGGCAGGACAGTGACCAGGGACGGAAAGGTCCTACATAACATCATAACGCAGGCTGGACTGACTGACGTTTTCACACAGGGAGGTCGACAGCCAAAATTCACGTATTCATGTTCCAACAGGAGCAGTAGGATAGATTTTGCTTTTGTGAGTCCTACTGAGGCTGTCGGCACCCTAAGTGAGAAGGTCGTCCCTTACTCTGATCACCTCGCCTTGTGCTTCTGTCTGGGGACCTCTAACCGTCCGGACATTGGTAGAGGGTTGTGGAAGCTCAATTCCAGTCTTCTGGATGATGCCTATGTTCAGAGTCGTGTCCACTCCCTTATCCAGCTTCATCTAGACAGGGTTGACTTCTATGACAACATGACCGACTGGTGGGAGGACGTCAAGGAGGATATCAGATCCCTCTTAAAGAGACTGTCAGTTAATAAAGGGAGGAATAAGTACAGCCAGTACCTAAAGCTGCGCAAAGAATTGGAGTCACTGTATTCGGCGGGTGGGGATGACAAAGTGAAGATCGACCGGCTGAAATCTGAGATAAGGCAGTATCAGTATAGCCGGTATACCTCTCTGGTTCTTGAACGGGATTATGGGTCCTTAGGGGCCCCTGATCCCTTTGAGAATTGCAGAGAGAGGGTGGCCAAAAAAATGGTCACAGGTCTCATTGACTCCCAGGGTGTATTGCAGGATTCACGGGAGGGTATCCTGGAGGTGGTGAGATCTTACTATGCTGACTTGTTTCAGAGGAAAGTTTTGGATAAAGATAAGATGACTCAATTCTTGGAGGCAACTCCAGTGCCTGATACTAATGATCTGGACTTTTCTCCTTTGACAGCAGAATTAACGGTGGAGGAAGTTAAGGAGGCTATTTATAAATTATATCTGAAGAAGGCACCAGGTCCAGATGGTATAACAGCAGAATTCTATAAGAAATTCAGAGACCTCCTGGCTCCAATCCTTGTGGATGTGTATAGAAATTGTCTAGAAAATCACCTGATGCCTCCATCCATGAGAGTGTCCTCGTTAATTCTGCTATCTAAAGGTAAAGAGCCAAGCGACATCAAGAACTGGAGGCCGATTGCCCTCTTGAATGTAGATAGGAAGATTCTAGCAAAGATCCTATTTTCTAGATTAGTCTGGTTGTCCCCGGCACTGTTGGCAGGCTCTCAGTTTGGCACAGTAAAAGGGCGGAACATCTGGAGCAGTCATCTCGATACGAGAGATGTTTGAGAGATGTAAAGCTCTGCGGTGTGGGAGATATGTTGTTAGTCTGGACCAGGCTAAAGCCTTTGACAGGGTTGATCATGACTATCTGTGGGCCACTTTGTCAAAGTACGGTATTCCGGGACAATTTGTGGATTGGCTGAAGACTTTGTACAGAGAGGCGGTGAGCTTTCCTCTGATTAATGGTTGGCAGGGTGACATTTTTGGAGTTGGGGCGGGGGTGAGGCAGGGTTGCCCACTGAGTCCGCTCCTGTATGTTTTTGCCCTAGACCCGTTTCTGAGGTCACTGCAGGAGTGCGATTTTCAGGGGGTGCCGGTCCCCCACTGCCTGCCTCTGAATGTTGTTGCCTATGCGGATGATGTGACGTTGGTGATATCTAATCCTCGAGAGGTGCAGATGTTATCTGCGTCCATCAGAAACTACTCAGAGGCCTCCGGGTCTCTGGTGAACCTTGAAAAGAGTCAAGCTCTGTGGACATTAGATGCTGATCCCAGCTTTGATCTGCCGCAGTTTGCCAAAGCCTCCACCCATATTAAGATCCTAGGGGTTAAATTTGGGAGGGATGATAATGCCACGCTAAATTGGGAGGAGAAATTGGAAGCCGGAAATGCAAAGGTTCAGCGATGGAAGAACTGGAGGCTGACCTACAGAGAAAGGGTCAAAATGTTGAAGACTTACCTGGTCCCCGTTTTCTTGTATGTCTCTGTCATTTTCCTTTGCCAGAATCTTTCTCAGCGAGGCTCTTCAGCCTGTTCTTCCAGCTCTTGTGGGGGAATAGGTTGAACCTAATAATGAGGGGAATAACGTACCTACGGCGGAGAGAGGGTGGGCTGGATATGTTGAATCCAAGGGTTTTCTTTGACTCCTTGTTTCTAAAGGTGAATTTTGGGAACATGGACTCAAATAGTAGCTCCCTGTGGGTAAATAGTATCAGGCAGGGCGGAACTATCGTGGAAGCAGGGGAAGCAGCTGCCATAGGGCCCGGGCTAGCAGGGGGCCCGTCCTGCTGCAGCTGTCTCCCCTGCGGCTGTGTTCCGCCGCCCATGGCCTGAGAGTCGGCGGTTCCCTGTGCTGGCTGTCATGCTGACAGCCGGCGCAGAGAAGCTGCTGCGTGCCGTCTCCCAGGAATCAATTGCACTGGTGTCTATACAGACGCCAGTACAATTGAAGCTCTGACCGCGGGTCAGAGCGACGTCTGCAGCGTGATCATGTCATGTGATCACGCTGCTGACGTCACTCGTCGGCGGCGCCCAGAAGGGTGAAGACTGGTGGTGAGTGTGCTCCACTGTGGAGCTGAAGATACCACCGAAGATTAACGGGGGCACATACTGTGTGAGTGATAACTCTGCATTCTTGGCTGCATTACTACTTGAGGGGCACATTACTACTGATGGGAGAATAAGAGGGCTTATTACTAGTTATGGGGGCATAATGTGCCTGCATTAATAGTTATGCGGGACATGGTTACTAGTAATGGTAGCATAAGGGGCTGCATTGCTACCAGTCCATTATATTATATTGTGTTTCCATAATGTCTGCTTTAAATACAGCTCTGATTTGGGCAAAAAGCTGGCCGTTATGAGACTGAAGAGTATTTTTTGGGCCTAGAGAATTGCTGTGATTTGCTCCGCCCACTGCTATTGGCTCCGCCCACGATCAGAACCCCGCCGCCCGTTTGGGAGAGGGGGCCCCGTTCAAAATTTTGCTGTGGGGCCCCGCCATTTCTAGTTACGCCACTGGTATCAGGGATTGGATATTGCCTTTTGCAGAATCTTGGGTGCGAGGCGGCAGTCTCAAGAGGAGAAGATGGACAGGTGACCACCTCCCACAGTATCTGGACTACGGTCTGAAGTGTGTTAGGAGGTGGGGACTGGAGAAGTCTTACATTGAGAGTAGTACGAGAAGAGACCTGTATGCTCATATATGTGGGACTTTCTTCTTCTCTCCACTGGCCCTGAGAGATTGTGTCACCACCACCTGCAGGAAAGCCTTAGGTTCCTAAACGGGAAATGACTTCCTCCTAAACTGTTTGATGTCACTTGGCTTTCACTGCATAGTCGGCTCTTTGTCAGGGGCAACCTGAAACATCTGAGTGTCTCTGATCGGAATTATCCGCTTGGTTGTCAGCAGGAGGAGACTATGGAGCACTTTATATGTGATTGCTGGGGAGGGAGGAAGATCTGGGAGGAAGTGTCAGCTAATCTAAAGATCCCCAGACTGAGGACCCTAAAGTACCCTGACATAATCTATGGTGTCCCCTCCACTGTTAGTAACATCGACAGAGAGACGATGTACATCATAATCAGTGTCTTCAAATACTATCACTGGCACATGAGAACCCGGGTGTCACTGCACAATGAGCCGTTCGATCACACCGCTGCAGCCAATCAGGTTTTGTCAGAACTCCGGTGGATAAAATCACTAGAAGTTGGAAGGAGTCCGAGAAACATTAAGTTATGGAGGAACGTAAAATTCAGTTAGGAAATATGATGATTTTGTTTAATTTTCTTCTCTTCCTTCCCAGGTGTGGACTTTAATTTATTTATGAATATGATCTGATTATTTAATGCTTGTGTATATATAATCTAAGTGATTTGTGTTCTGTAATCCTGGATGATTTTTGTTTCATTATAATTGTATTTATGTTTGGTTTTATAATAAAAATTGCCCCTATGTACAAGAATATAACTACTATAATACTGCCCTATGTACAAGAATATAACTATAATCTGCTCTATGTACAAGAATATAACTTTAATACTGCCCCTATGTACAAGAATATAACTACTATAATACTGCCCTATGTACAAGAATATAACTACTATAATACTGCCCCTATGTACAAGAATATAACTACAAATAATACTGCTCCTATGTACAAGAATATAACTTCTATAATACTGCTCCTATATACAAGAATATAATACTATAATACTGCCCCTATATACAAGAATATAACTACTATAATACTGCTCCTATGTACAAGAATATAACTACTATAATACTGCTCCTATGTACAAGAATATAACTACTATAATACTGCTCCTATGTACAAGAATATAACTACTATAATACTGCTCTTATGTACAAGAATATAACTACTATAATACTGCCCCTATGTACAAGAATATAACTACTATAATACTGCTCCTATGTACAAGAATATAACTACTATAATACTGCCACTATGTACAAGAATATAACTTCTATAATACTGCTCCTATATACAAGAATATAACTACTATAATACTACTCCTATATACAAGAATATATCTACTATAATACTGCCCCTATGTACAAGAATATAACTACTATAATACTGCCCCCTGTGTACAAGAATAGAACTACTATAATACTGCCCCCATATACAAGAATATAACTACTATAATACTGCCCCATATACAAGAATATAACTACTATAATACTGCTCCTATGTACAAGAATATAACTACTATAATACTGCTCCTATGTACAAGAATATAACTACTGTAATACTGCTCCTATGTACAAGAATATTACTACTATAATAATGCTCTTATGTACAAGAATATAACTACTATAATACTGCTCTTATGTACAAGAATATAACTACTATAATACTGCCCCTATGTACAAGAATATAACTACTATAATACTGCTCCTATGTACAAGAATATAATTACTATAATACTGCCCCTATGTACAAGAATATAACTACTATAATACTGCCCCTATGTACAAGAATATAACTACTATAATACTGCTCCTATGTACAAGAATATAACTACTATAATACTGCCCTATGTACAAGAATATAACTACTATAATACTGCTCCTATGTACAAGAATATAATTACTATAATACTGCCCCTACTTACAAGAATATAACTACTATAATACTGCTCCTATGTACAAGAATATAACTATCATACTGCCCCTATGTACAAGAATATAACTACTATAATACTGCCCCTATGTACAAGAATATAACTACTATAATACTGCCCTATGTACAAGAATATAACTACTATAATACTGCTCCTATGTACAAGAATATAATTAACATAATACTGCCCTATGTACAAGAATATAACTACTATAATACTGCTACTATGTACAAGAATATAACTACTATAATACTGCCCCTGTGTACAAGAATATAACTACTATAATACTGCCCTATCTACAAGAATATAACTACTATAATACTGCTCCTATGTACAAGACTATAACTACTATAATACTGCCCCTATGTACAAGAATATAACTACTATAATACTGCTCCTATGTACAAGAATATAACTACTATAATACTGCCCCTATGTATAAGAATATAACTACTATAATACTGCCCCATGTACAAGAATATAACTACTATAATACTGCTCCCTATGTACAAGAATATAACTACTATAATACTGCCCCTATGTACAAGAATATAACTACTATAATACTGCCCCTATGTACAAGAATATAACTACTATAATACTGCCTCCTAGCTGTGAGGTTGTGTTTTGTGGATCTCCTCATGTCTGGAGCAAGCCCAGGGAGGGGCCACCCTGGGCGAGGAAGCTCCCCAGGCAAGGCCCAGGCTTCCCGGCCTACACTGGGACAAGCCTCCAGGCCTCTCCTAATGGGAATGTTAATCCCAGAGCCACTGTCAGAGCAGTGAATGCAGCGAGCCAAAGCTGCAGCAGTTCTGTGAAGGAGGAAAAAGCCGTCAGTAAAGTTTTGGGAGGAAAACCTTCTCCAAGTCCAGCAAAGAAGCAAGAAGGAAAAGTGTCGGTCAGTGATGGGTTACAGCACAATGTGAAGTCAGGTAACTCCCCAGTCAGCAAGCAGCTCCTGCCGGGTGCACAGTTGAGATCAGCCCCAGCTGTGCAGATCACCTCTCCTGCTCCCAGGCAGAGACGGACGTCTTTGGAAAGACAAACCATCCAGGAGAACTTACAGCAGCATGGCAGTATGGCGCGGTCAGGACGCACACGGTCGCAGTCAGGTGGCAGCAGTAAAAGTGCTGTGGAGCCTGGAGCCATGAAACCAGCGGTGGTGAAAATTAAGGAGACGTCTGGGTTCAAGCAGCCGGGGACATCGCTGAATGCAGGATCCCAGGAGGAGACGCCACGTGCACCTGAGCTTCAGCTCGCAGAGGAGATCCCAGGACTGGTCAAGAAGTTCGGTGAGTTACAGCAGCAGAAAGACTCACTACAGATGCAGATAGACACTTGCTATAAGCTAAAGGCTATTAATCCCGGGAGTCATGATTTTTATGATGAGACTCTGAACACACTGGGTGTATTGCTGGCAAAAGTGGTGAGGGACATGGACTGCGTCCTAGAGAGGATGGGGCCCCTGGCGGAGACTTATAGGAACCAGGAACTGTTTAAGTCACAGAAGCAGAACTCTGCAGGTTCCAGGTCAGACATTGTCCCAGGTGGACCCCAGAAGCAGGTGCGGCCAGTGCTGCAGCCTGCAAGTTTCTGCTTCCAAAGGGGCAAATGCCGCACCAGCAGCAGCCTGTAGTACAGACCCCAGCAGACGTACCACAAGTTTCAGAATGCCCAGCACAACAGCCTGCAGCAGATTCCAAGCAGCAGCATGAAGGGCACATTCCAGTAGAGGTACAACAAGTCGCAGAATGCCCAGTACAGCCGCCTGCAGCAGATTCCAAACAGCAGCATGGACATTTTTCAGCACAGGGACTACAAGTCTCAGAATGCCAGGCACCACAGTTGGGCAGTGGACATGTGCCGGTAGTTCCTGATGGTGCCCAGCAGGGCTCTGATGCTGGGGATAACCGCGCTGTATCTGAGGGGTCGGGGGTTTGGGGGAGCACAGTATCTTTGGTGGACGCTGCGCAGTCTGATAGTGACATTGATGTTGATGATAACAATGTTCATGATGATGTCTGTGATTTCCCCCCTTTAATTCCGAGCACACAAGGTGTAGCAGCCCCCCCTGCTGCAGACCCTCACCCCGTCAGTCAGCCTAGTGTGACCCCGCAGGTTCCCCCCAGTAATGCCTGGAGTCGTGGTGCTCCGTCCTTCACCTCTGGTGCCAATTATACCGGCCAGGCGTTTAAACGGAGAAACGTCGTGCGTTTCCGGCACACAGGTGCCAAGGAGGATCTGCCAGATAGAAGGTTTGTGGTCAGGGAGCTCTTGTGTCGCCAGATGGGGTTTGCGCCAGTCAGCATCTTGGCGGTGATTAAATGGAGAGGTTGTGTGTTTGTAGCTCTCCTGATGTCTGGAGCAAGCCCAGGGAGGGGCCACCCTGGGCGGGGAAGCTCCCCAGGCAAGGCCCAGGCTTTCCGGTCTACACTGGGACAAGCCTCCCAGGCCTCTCCTAATGGGAATGTTAATCCCAGAGCCACTGTCAGACCAGTGAATGCAGCGAGCCAAAGCTGCAGCAGTTCTGTGAAGGAGGAAAAAGCCGTCAGTAAAGTTTTGGGAGGAAAACCTTCTCCAAGTCCAGCAAAGAAGCAAGAAGGAAAAGTGTCGGTCAGCGATGGGTTACAGCACAATGTGAAGTCAGGTAACTCCCCAGTCAGCAAGCAGCTCCTGCCAGGTGCACAGTTGAGATCAGCCCCAGCTGTGCAGATCACCTCTCCTGCTCCCAGGCAGAGACGGACGTCTTTGGAAAGACAAACCATCCAGGAGAACTTACAGCAGCATGGCAGTATGGCGCGGTCAGGACGCACACGGTCGCAGTCAGGTGGCAGCAGTAAAAGTGCTGTGGAGCCTGGAGCCATGAAACCAGCGGTGGTGAAAATTAAGGAGACGTCTGGGTTCAAGCAGCCGGGGACATCGCTGAATGCAGGATCCCAGGAGGAGACCCACGTGCACCTGAGCTTCAGCTCGCAGAGGAGATCCCAGGACTGGTCAAGAAGTTCGGTGAGTTACAGCAGCAGAAAGACTCACTACAGATGCAGATAGACACTTGCTATAAGCTAAAGGCTATTAATCCCGGGAGTCATGATTTTTATGATGAGACTCTGAACACACTGGGTGTATTGCTGGCAAAAGTGGTGAGGGACATGGACTGCATCCTAGAGAGGATGGGGCCCCTGGCGGAGACTTATAGGAACCAGGAACTGTTTAAGTCACAGAAGCAGAACTCTGCAGGTTCCAGGTCAGACATTGTCCCAGGTGGACCCCAGAAGCAGGTGCGGCCAGTGCTGCAGCCTGCAAGTTTCTGCTTCCAAAAGGGGCAAATGCCGCACCAGCAGCAGCCTGTAGTACAGACCCCAGCAGACGTACCACAAGTTTCAGAATGCCCAGCACAACAGCCTGCAGCAGATTCCAAGCAGCAGCATGAAGGGCACATTCCAGTAGAGGTACAACAAGTCGCAGAATGCCCAGTACAGCCGCCTGCAGCAGATTCCAAACAGCAGCATGGACATTTTTCAGCACAGGGACTACAAGTCTCAGAATGCCAGGCACCACAGTTGGGCAGTGGACATGTGCCGGTAGTTCTGATGGTGCCCAGCAGGGCTCTGATGCTGGGGATAACCGCGCTGTATCTGAGGGGTCGGGGGTTTGGGGGAGCACAGTATCTTTGGTGGACGCTGCGCAGTCTGATAGTGACATTGATGTTGATGATAACAATGTTCATGATGATGTCTGTGATTTCCCCCCTTTAATTCCGAGCACACAAGGTGTAGCAGCCCCCCCTGCTGCAGACCCTCACCCCGTCAGTCAGCCTAGTGTGACCCCGCAGGTTCCCCCCAGTAATGCCTGGAGTCGTGGTGCTCCGTCCTTCACCTCTGGTGCCAATTATACCGGCCAGGCGTTTAAACGGAGAAACGTCGTGCGTTTCCGGCACAGAGGTGCCAAGGAGGATCTGCCAGATAGAAGGTTTGTGGTCCGGGAGCTCTTGTGTCGCCATATGGGGTTTGCGCCAGTCAGCATCTTGGCGGTGATTAATCTTCCAGACAGGCAGGGCTATGACGTCAGCTTTAAGCTCATGAGTGACCTGGACAGGTTCTGGTCTAATTTCCCCAAGTTTAGAGACTCTGAGGGCTGGAGTAAGTTCAGCTTTATTCCTATCTCTAAGCCAGATACCGTTACGGTAAATCTCATCTTCTGGAATGAGTCTGTTCCCCCGCAGGACATTGTGGTGTGGCTCCGGAGGCATTGTGACCTGGTCTCTGACCTCACCAAAAGCAGAGACAATGATGGTATCTGGACGGGAGGGTGGAGGGTTTTGGTGAAACTGCGCCAGTGCGATAGTATCACTGCCCACTTACCCAACTCCTTCTTTATTGGGAGGGAGAGGGGTGTGTGTTTCTATCCTGGGCAGCCTCGTAAGTGCTTCAAATGTGGCAAGGCAGGTCACCTGGCGAATACGTGTACTGTGGTGAAGTGCAACCTGTGTGGGGAGGTCGGCCATGTGGCTGCAGACTGCCAGAACATCAGGTGCAACCTCTGTGGGAAGATCGGTCACCCTCACAGGGACTGTCCTGACGCCTGGCACAATATCTGTAAGGACTATCCTGATGAGGATTTGGTGGCAGGGGCAGAGATTCTGGAGGAGGCAGCTTTACTGTCAGGTGAAATACTGTCCAGACCGGAGGTCCACCAGGGGTCTACTCAGGTGACACCAGAGCAGCAGGGTTCAGAGGGTGCACAGGGAAGTATGGAGGTTGTCCCTCAGGGGCAGCAGTCACAGGGAAGCATTACTTCAGTACTACCATCTGTGTCTCAGACTAAAAGGAAGAAAAAGGACAAGACCTCCCGTAAACCTGAGGAGTATGACACTGGCCAAGGAGCCAGGAAGAAGGTCCAGAGTTCTGCAGGTGTAATGGACTTATCTAATAGGTTTGGTGTTCTGTCTGAGTCTGACGGTGATTTTGAGGATGACCTTAGAAGAATTGACGCAGAGTTTGATAGGGACGTAGAGGACTGTCCTCCGCCCAAGCGGAAGCCATTACCTGAGGGCTCTCGGGTAGAGTCTGAAATGGAGACCGGCGGTGACCAGAATAACTCTGACCCAGATCTGTGACGCTGTCAACTAAATAATGTCCGACCCCAGATAGATAAAATCATTAGGAAATGTTAAGTTATGGAAGGATGTGTCACTGGGTTGAAATATGATGGGTTTTTTTTTTTTTTTTTTTTTTTCCCAACCAGGTGTATGGACTCTTTAAGATAATTTTATATGTATAATCCGGATATGTAATGAATGTATGTACAATCCAAGTGAATTTATATTACTGGAGGAATGTCAGTATATTTGTATTTGTTTGGTTTTTACAATAAAAATTGCCCCTATGTACAAGAATATAACTACTATAATACTGCTCCTATGTACAAGAATATAACTACTATAATACTGTCCCCTATGTACAAGAATATAACTACTATAATACTGCCCCTATGTACAAGAATATAACTACTATAATACTGCTCCTATGTACAAGAATATAACTACTATAATACTGCTCCTATGTACAAGAATATAACTACTATAATACTCCTATGTACAAGAATATAACTACTATAATACTGCTCCTATGTACAAAGAATATAACTACTATAATACAGCTCCTATGTACAAGAATATAACTACTATAATACTGCCCCTATGTACAAGAATATAACTACTATAATACTGCCCCTATGTACAAGAATATAACTACTATAATACTGCTCCTATGTACAAGAATATAACTACTATAATACTGCTCCTATGTACAAGAATATAACTACTATAATACTGTCCCTATGTACAAAAATATAACTACTATAATACTGCTCATATGTACAAGAATATAACTACTATAATACTGCCCCTATGTACAAGAATATAACTACTATAATACTGCTCCTATGTACAAGAATATAACTACTATAATACTGCTCCTATGTACAAGAATATAACTACTATAATACTGTCCCTATGTACAAAAATATAACTACTATAATACTGCTCATATGTACAAGAATATAACTACTATAATACTGCCCCTATGTACAAGAATATAACTACTATAATACTGCTCCTATGTACAAGAATATAACTACTATAATACTGCTCCTATGTACAAGAATATAACTACTATAATACTGCTCCTATGTACAAGAATATAACTACTATAATACTGCTCATATGTACAAGAATATAACTACTATAATACTGCCCCTATGTACAAGAATATAACTACTATAATACTGCTCCTATGTACAAGAATATAACTACTATAATACTGCACCTATGTACAAGAATGTAACTATAATACTGCCCCCTATGTACAAGAATATAACTACTATAATACTGCTCCTATGTACAGGAATATAACTACTATAATACTGCTCCCTATGTACAAGAATATAACTACTATAATAATGCTCCTATGTACAAGAATATATCTACTATAATACTGCCCCTATGTACAAGAATATAACTACTATAATACTGCCCCCTATGTACAAGAATATAACTACTATAATACTGCACCTATGTATAAGAATATAACTACTATAATACTGCCCCTATGTACAAGAATATAACTACTATAATACTGCCCCCTATGTACAAGAATATAACTACTATAATACTGCTTCTATGTACAAGAATATAACTACTATAATACTGCTCCTATATACAAGAATATAACTACTATAATACTGCTCCTATGTACAAGAATATAACTACTATAATACTGCTCCTATGTACATGTATATAACTACTATAATACTGCTCCTATGTACAAGAATATAACTACTATAATACTGCCCCTATGTACAAGAATATAACTACTATAATACTGCTCCTGTGTACAAGAATATAACTACTATAATACTGTCCCCTATGTACAAGAATATAACTACTATAATACTGCTCCTATGTACAAGAATATAACTACTATAATACTCCTATGTACAAGAATATAACTACTATAATACTGCCCCTATGTACAAGAATATAACTACTATAATGCTGCTCCTATATACAAGAATATAACTACTATAATACTGCTCCTATGTACAAGAATATAACTACTATAATACTGCTATGTACAAGAATATAACTACTATAATACTGCTCCTATGTACAAGAATATAACTACTATAATACTGCCCTATGTACAAGAATATAACTACTATAATGCTGCCCCTATGTACAAGAATATAACTACTATAATTCTGCTCCTATGTACAAGAATATAACTACTATAATACTGCTCCTATGTACAAGAATATAACTACTATAATACTGCTCATATTTACAAGAATATAACTACTATAATACTGCCCCTATGTACAAGAATATAACTACTATAATACTGCTCCTATGTACAAGAATATAACTACTATAATACTGCACCTATGTACAAGAATGTAACTATAATACTGCCCCCTATGTACAAGAATATAACTACTATAATACTGCTCCTATGTACAGGAATATAACTACTATAATACTGCTCCCTATGTACAAGAATATAACTACTATAATACTGCTCCTATGTACAAGAATATAACTACTATAATACTGCCTCCTAGCTGAGAGGTTGTGTGTTTGTAGCTCTCCTGATGTCTGGAGCAAGCCCAGGGAGGGGCCACCCTGGGCAGGGAAACTCCCCAAGCAAGGCCCAGGCTTCCAGGCCTACACTGGGAAGAAGCACCCAAGCTGTTTCTAATGCAGATACAAATCCCAAAGTGATTTCTGAGGAAAAGAAAGATCCGAATGGAAGTAGCAGCAGCAACAAGAAAGATAAAGCTGTGAAAGTGAGTAAAGTAACGGAGCAAGGAAAAGCCATTGTATGTAAGAAAGTTGCAGTTAAGCAGTCGGCCAGCCAAGGCAAGCAGAGTGAAGTGCAATTAGGGGAAATCCAGAAGAAATCTCCTGGTGAGAAGCTGAATGGAGGAAAGCAGCCTGCAGCTCAGGAGAGGCCATCAGCGGCCTCAGGTGTGCAGCTCACTTCCAGCAGGCAGATGAGAACCTCACTGGAGAGACAGACGCTCCAGGAAAACCTGCAGCAGAAGCATGTGGTGACTGGCATGGCGTGCTCTGGATGCACAAGGTCGCAGTCAGGTGGCAGCAGTAAAAGTGCTGTGGAGCCTGGAGCCATGAAACCAGCGGTGGTGAAAATTAAGGAGACGTCTGGATTCAAACAGCCGGGGACATTGCTGAAAGCAGGATCCCAGGAGGAGACGACACATAGAATCATAGAATGGTAGAGTTGGAAGGGACCTCCTGGGCCTTCTGGTCCAACCCCCTGCTCAAAGCAGGATTCTCTAAATCATCCCAGACAGATGTCTATCCAGCCTCTGTTTGAAGACTTCCATTGAAGGAGAACTCACCACCTCTTGTGGCAGCCTGTTCCACTCATTGATCACCCTAACTGTCAAAAAGTTTTTTCTAATATCTAATCTGTGTCTCCTCCCATTCAGTTTCATCCCATTGCTTCTAGTCTTTCCTTGTGCAAATGAGAATAAAGATGATCCTTCTACAATGTGACAGCCCTTGAGATATTTGTAGACAGCTATTAAGTCTCCTCTCAGTCTTCTTTTTTGCAAGCTAAACATTCCCAAATCCTGCAACCGTTCCTCATAGGACATGGTTTGCAGACCGGTCACCATTCTGGTGGCTCTTCTCTGAACTTGCTCCAGCTTGTTGATGTCTTTTTTAAAATGTGGTGCCCAAAACTGGACACAGTATTCCAGATGAGGTCTGACCAAAGAGGAGTAGAGGGCAATAATGACCTCACGTGATCTAGACTGTATGCTTCTGTTGATACATCCTAGAATTGCATTTGCCTTTTTTGCTGCTGCATCACACTGTTGACTCATGTTAAGTCTGTGATCAATTAGTATACCCAAGTCTTTTTCACATGTGCTGTTACTTAGCCCTATTCCTCCCATTTTGTATATGCTTTTTTCATTTTTATTGCCCACATGTAGTACTTTGCATTTTTCCCTGTTAAAATCCATTCTGTTAGTTGCTGCCCACTGCTCCAGTTTATGTATATCTTTTTGAATCCTCTCTCTCTCTTCTCTAGTATTAGCTACCCCTCCTAGCTTTGTGTCATCAGCAAATTTGATCAGTTTACCCTCAATTCCTTCATCTAAATCATTGATAAAGATGTTGAACAATACAGGGCCCAAAACAGAGCCTTGTGGTACCCCACTTGAGACATTCTTCCAACTGGATGTGCAGCCATTTACAACCACTCTTTGGGTCCGATCACTAAGCCAGTTATGAATCCACCTAACAGTTGCCTTGTCCATTCCATACTTAGTCATTTTTTCAATAAGGATTGTGTGAGATACTTTGTCAAATGCTTTGCTGAAGTCAATATATACTATATCTACAGCATTTCCCTGATCCACCCAGTCAGTGATTCTGTCATAGAAGGAAATTAAGTTAGTCTGACATGACTTATTAGTTACAAACCCATGCTGACTCTGTTTAATCACTTCATTCTTATCCAGGTACTTGCATATATGTTCTTTAATAATTTGTTCAAAGATCTTTCCTGGTATAGAAGTCAGACTCACCGGCCTGTAGTTCCCTGGGTCCACCTTCTTCCCCTTTTTGAAGATAGGAACAACATTTGCTCTTCTCCAGTCTTCTGGGACTTCTCCTGTTCTCCAAGAATTTTCAAAGATTATGGACAGTGGTTCAAGAATTTCTTCTGCTATCTCCTTCAGTACCCTGGGGTGTAATTCATCTGGACCTGGAGACTTGAATTCATTTATGTTAGCTAAGTGTTTCCTCACTGTCTTTCTGTTTATAGATATCCTGGATTCTTCTATTCCTTTAATAGGACAGTGAAGATCAGTTGATGTTACATTTCCTTTCTGAGAGAAAACAGATGCAAAATAGGAATTTAAAAGTTCAGCCTTCTCAACATCCTGACTTACCATTTCATCATTTTCATCCTGTAAAAATCCTATAGCATCTTTGACTTTTCTTTTACTTTTGACGTATCCCCAAAATCCTTTTTTGTTGCTTTTGACGTCACTTGCAAGCCTTAATTCATTGTCAGCTTTAGATAATCTGATTTGTGCCCTGCAGGTTCTGCAGACGGCATTATATTCTTCTTTAGATATGCCTCCCTCTTTCCATTTGATAAACATTTCTTTCTTCCTTTTTAGCATGTGTTTAAGTTCTATGTTCATCCATCCTGGTTTCCTTAAATGCTTCCCATTCTTCCCTCTTTTCGGAATTGTTAACGAGCTTCAGCTCGCAGAGGAGATCCCAGGACTGGTCAAGAAGTTCGGTGAGTTACAGCAGCAGAAAGACTCGCTACAGATGCAGATAGACTGTGGCTATAAGGTAAAGGCTGCTAATCCCGGGAGTCACGACTTTTATGATGAGGCTCTGAACACACTGGGTGTTATGATTTGGTAGCTGAGGAGAGCAGGCAAAAAAAGAAATACACCAGAGCAGTTGGAAACTATGAGATTGCAGTACCCTGACTAACCACCACAACTAGAGGCAGCCGTGGAGCGTTCCTACGTTGGTCCTAGACGCCTCGTCACAGCCTGAGAAACTAACTACACCTAAAGATAGAAAGAGGAAAGCTATCTGCCCCGGAGCAGATCCCCAAAGAACATAGAAAGCCCCCAAACATGTAATGGCGGTTAGACAAGAAGAAATACTGACACAGAAAATAGTATGAGCAAACGTTGGGGCCCAAACTTACTAAATAGAAAAGGATAGGAAGGGCACTTACTGCAATCCCAAAAAAACCCTGAAAAGCACCAACTCTACTAATTTCAAAAACACCTGAGATCACACGACCTCTACCACCTAAATTAGTTCTCTGGTGTAACCAAAAACAAAACAGCAGCCACTGAAAAAACTGGAAAAAGCAAATGTACAAACATCAGTGGCTGAACTGAACTGAGAGGCAAAAGCCCCCAGAGGGGACCCAGAAGGCCCCCACAGAAGTGCAGGACAAAATGCAAAAATCAAACACAAAAACAAAGAAAATGTCTTATCTGTTAGCAGGAGATTCAGACACGACACAGCAGGCTTCCAAGGAAACAGGAATCAAGGATTGAGACCAGAACAATTGATCACCGGCAACCCTGATGGGAAGGCGACTCCCTTATATAAGACCAGTCAGTAACACCTGATTCCCAATCCTCACAATCTTCACTGGACAGTCCAGTACCGTTTGTAACCACCAGAGGGAGCTTCTGCTCAGAACTCATTTCCAGCCTATTCACAACAGTACCCCCCCTTGAGGAGGGGTCACCGAACCCTCATTTGAGCAACCAGGTCGGTCAGGATGAGTTCTATGATACGCACGGATGAGTCTCCTAGCATGGATGTCCGAAGCAAACACCCAAGAATTGTCTTCCTGACCATAACCTCTCCATTTAACCAAATACTGGAGTTTCCGTCTAGAAAAACGAGAATTCAATATTTTCTCAACCACATACTCCAGATTGCCCTCAACCAAAACAGGGTCAGGAGGCACAGTAGTAGGAACCACTGGCTCAACAAACCTCTTCAACAAGGACTTGTGGAACACGTTATGGATCTTAAATGTCCCTGGAAGAAGCAAACGAAAAGAAACAGGATTAAGAATCTCCATGATCTTATAAGGTCCAATGAACCTAGGCTTAAATTTAGGAGATGCCACTCTCATAGGAATATTTCTTGAGGACAACCAGACCAAGTCCCCTACTTTAAACCGAGGACCATCAGTCCTATGCCGGTTAGCAAACCGCTGGGCCCTCTCCTGAGAGAGGTACAACCTCTCCACTACCTGGTCCCAAATCTAACAACATCACAAACGTGGAAAAAATATGTACTCGTCCATAATAAACATACCAAATTTTATTAACTGACAATTCGACAACAAGTTAATGCAGGAAAGGTAATGCAACACCAAAATGGATGTCTACACAACACATATAAAGATTAAAATACGAAAAAGGGGCACAATACCCCCTAAAACCCTCAAATTAATGAAATTACATGCAATTTAAATACAATACCATACATATAATACTATAATAATATAATCATTAGCACCGTAACATCATGAACACAAAATCGGCAGTGCATATTATACCGGTGTTCACATAGCAAAAAAATGGAGATTAAAGATATGTGGCCAGCGATTGCTGTACTCCATCAACTAATGTTATTTGAAATACTAAGAATAGAATATATCGCTAACAGAGCGCTATTAATCAATGTAGTAATCTATGCAATGGCCTCAGACCTACTGCTAAACATAATGTGTGCTGAAGGGGCCCCCTGAGGAAGGATCGTACCGAAACGTGCGTTGGGGTGCGCACACACACCCCCTCTTACCCTCATTTTTTGTGGCGCCGATCTCTTTCACTGCCAGGTAAATGTTCCATACATTATTGCAGCCATGCATCCTCTTTTCATATCAGGCAGGGTGCACGTCTCTCTATGTGTGGCTACCTTCAGCACACATTATGTTTAGCAGTAGGTCTGAGGCCATTGCATAGATTACTACATTGATTAATAGCGCTCTGTTAGCGATATATTCTATTCTTAGTATTTCAAATAACATATGTAGTAGTTGATGGAGTACAGCAATCGCTGGCCACATATCTTTAATCTCCATTTTTTTGCTATGTGAACACTGGTATAATATGCACTGCCGATTTTGTGTTCATGATGTTACGGTGCTAATGATTATATTATTATAGTATTATATGTATGGTATTGTATTTAAATTGCATGTAATTTCATTAATTTGAGGGTTTTAGGGGTGTTGTGCCCCTTTTTCGTATTTTTAATCTTTATATGTTTTGTGTAGACATCCATTTTGGTGTTGCATTACCTTTCCTGCATTAACTTGTTGTCGAATTGTCAGTTAATAAAATTTGGTATGTTTATTATGGACGAGTACATCTTTTTTCCACGTTTGTGATGTTGTTAGTTAAGCTAATCGATGTGTCCTCATATTTCCATGACCACTCCTAATCCCTCATTATTGGGTTAATTAGTCCTGGGTGTTAGGATGTGGGTTGTTTGGTTGAGTGTGATCTGGTCCCAAATCTGTTGCATACGCTCCACAACAGAGTCAACACCTGGACAGACAGAAGCCTCCGTCTGTCCTGAAGAAAATCGAGGGTGAAACCCAGAATTACAGAAAAATGGAGACATCAAAGTGGCAGAGCTAGCCCTATTATTAAGAGCAAACTCAACCAAAGGCAAAAAAGAGACCCAGTCATCCTGATCAGCAGACACAAAGCATCTTAGATAAGTCTCCAATGTCTGGTTTGTTCTCTCAGTTTGACCATTGGTCTGAGGATGAAACGCCGAGGAGAAAGACAATTGAACACCAATTTTAGAACAAAAGGTCCTCCAAAATCTGGAAACAAACTGGACTCCTCTGTCAGACACAATGTTCTCAGGAATGCCGTGTAAACGAACCACGTGCTGAAGGAACAAAGGCACCAATTCAGAGGAGGAAGGCAACTTAGGTAATGGCACAAGATGTATCATCTTGGAAAATCACCCAGATGACGGTCATTCTCTGAGAAACAGGGAGGTCGGAAATGAAATCCATAGAGATATGGGTCCATGGTCTCTTGGGCACAGGTAATGACATCAACAAACCACTAGAACGAGAGCAAGGCTTGGAGCGAGAGCAAGTCCCGCAGGACTGCACAAACTCCCTGACATCACGAGACAAGGTAGGCCACCAAAAGGACCGACTAACCAAGTCTCTGGTACCAAAATTCCGGGATGACCGGCCAACGCGGAACAATGAATCTCTGTCATGTGTGCATCGCCACGAAGATCGTCGCGGTTGCACATTCTGACTTCTCACAGCTGAGTTGCTGTTTCTTTGTGTTTGGCAGTTAGGGAGTTAATTCTGTCTGTGCTCAGTTCTGGGACTGGGTGCAGTTTCTTCCGGCTGCAATTAATTATTTTAATTAATTATTTGTTGATTGGTTTCCTTTAAATCTCTGGTTGTCTGTGTTGGGAGTTGCCAGTGAAATTCTTCATGCAGACCACAGATAGGATTGTATCTGTATAGACTTAAGTTAAAGAGCTCCTTAGTTGTTTTAAGCTCACCTTGCTTAGAGTTTAATATCCCAGATCATTTATGTTCCTTCTGTGTTTGAGTGTGTATGCAAGTCTGTGTTTTCTCCAGTCTGTCCTATATGTCTAATCTGTGTATTTAGCAGAGATCAGCCCATATCCCTTTGGTGGTAATCAGAATCCTTCTTAGGACTGATTACAGGGTTCAGGGACTGATAGGAGACAGGGTTAGGCTGGAGACTTGGACCTCTGAACCATTATCAGTACCTCCAAGGTGAGGGATTAGTTAGGACCCCAGTTTAGGGTCAGGTTAGACCCCCGGTCCTCCTCTTTCCTGTGACAGTGTATCAAGTCCTCAAGATTAACCCTGAGTTCAACGGATATCGTGTCAGGTAAATCTATTCTATATTTACATGCTGATGTTGCTAATCTATATGTTGTATAGAGTGTTGTTCTTTTAAGAATAGTTTACTGACATTGTACACATATCATAAGACCGCGTGACATTTTCACTGGCCCATAAAATTATTCCCAGTTGCCATGGATCCAGTAGCCCAGCTGGCTCTGCAGTTGCAGAGATTATCCATGGAGCTGACGGACATTAAGTCCAAAGTTTTGTCTCCCTCGGAGCAAACCAGATTTGAACCTAAAGTAGCTCTCCCGGACAGGTTCACTGGTGGGCGAGACAAATTTTTTACCTTCAGGGAAGCATGTAAATTGTATTTTAGGCTTCGGCCTCGATCATCAGGGAGTGAAGAGCAGAGAGTGGGAATTGTTATCTCGCTCCTACAAGGGGACCCTCAATCCTGGGCCTTCTCCCTTCCTCCGGGATCCCCGGCTCTACAGTCAGTAGATCGATTTTTTACTGCTCTGGGATTGGTATATGATGACCCAGATCGGGTCTCTCTTGCTGAGACAAAATTACGTAAGATACAGCAGGGAGATCGTCCGGCGGAGGAATTGCTTCTGAGTTCCGTAGATGGGCCACAGATACTCAGTGGAATGACCCAGCTCTTAGGAGCCAGTTTTGTCATGGGCTTTCTGACAAATTAAAGGACGTTTTGGCTCAGTATGATTCTCCTCCATCACTGGAGGCTGCTATGGCCCTAGCTATCCGTACTGATAGACGGCTCCGGGAGAGGGGTGAGGTAACTCCACTCCCTGTTGTTACTCCACCTACTACTAAAGTCCCTTATGTTGAGGTTCCCCTTGTCTGTTCGGAGGAGCCTATGCAGTTGGGAGGGACATCCTTTCGTAGGAGGGGATTGGCGGTACGCCGCAGGACTAGAAGGTGTTTCTTCTGCGGGAAAGAGGGACATTTTGTTGGGGGATGTCCATCCCGTGCCTTGTTGAGCAAAAAGTCGCCGGAAAACTGTTAATCCCAGGTTGTGTGGTGGACGACAACCTGGGAGTATGTATTTCGTCCGCTAGTTCTTCTCAGTTCCTTGTACCAGTGGAGGTGGTGGTTGGTACGAGAGTGGAGAGATTTTCTGTTCTTCTTGATAGTGGGTCCGGGGCTAATCTGGTTGACGCTCAGTTTACTCAGGCTCAAGGTATGCATCTGAGTGTATTGGTCAAACCGATCCCTATATTCTCCATTGACGCCAGGCCTCTCGGCCAAGGTAGCTTTGTTCATGAGGTTCATAACATTGACCTTCGGGTAGGGGCAATACATAGGGAACTATTATCTTGTTATGTGTTGGAGGGTCTACCTACTCCTATTGTGTTGGGACTTCCTTGGTTGGTTAAACATAACCCTGTGATTAATTGGCAGTCCAGAGAAATAAGCCAATGGGGTGAGTTTTGCAAAAGCAACTGCATGAACACAGTCATCAGTGCGGTCGTGCCTAGTACTTTGCCTCCTTTTTTGGAGGACTTTGGGGATGTGTTCTCTGAGGAGGGGTGTCAGGAGTTGCCTCCTCATCGCGTGTATGACTGCTCTATTAATTTACTTCCTGATGCTAAGTTACCTAAAGCTAGGTTATATAACCTTTCTGGTCCTGAGAGGCAGGCTATGAAAGATTATATTTCGGAAAGTCTGGCCAAAGGGCATATTAGACCTTCATCTTCCCCAGTGGCCGCGGGGTTCTTCTTTGTGAAGAAAAAAGATGGAGGCCTACGCCCTTGCTTGGATTTCCGCGAACTTAATCGGATTACTGTTCGAGATCCGTATCCACTCCCTCTGATTCCTGATCTCTTCAATCAAATTGTTGGCGCCAAATGGTTCTCTAAATTGGATCTCAGGGGGGCGTATAATCTGATTAGGATAAAAGAGGGGGATGAGTGGAAAACGGCGTTTAACACGCCGGAGGGACATTATGAGAACCTAGTCATGCCTTTTGGTCTGACTACTGCACCAGCAGTATTCCAACATTTTGTTAATGACATTTTTCGTCATCTGGTGGGGCTGTTTGTGGTTGTATATTTGGATGACATTTTAATTTACTCACCAGATCTTGTGTCTCACCAGGAGCATGTGAGACAGGTGTTGCAGATCTTGCGAGACAATAAACTATACGCCAAACTGGAAAAGTGTGTATTCGCCGTACAGGAACTTCAGTTTTTGGGTTTCTTGGTGTCAGCCTCCGGTTTCCGTATGGACCCTGAAAAGGTGAGAGCAGTGCTTGAATGGGATCAGCCAGAGGATCTTAAGGCTCTGCAGCGTTTTCTGGGGTTTGCTAACTACTACCGGAAATTTATTTGTAATTTCTCATCTGTCGTCAAACCTCTCACTGACATGACAAGAAAAGGGACGGATTTTTCTAAATGGTCGGACAAAGCTTGCCAAGCTTTTTCCTCTTTGAAAAAATGTTTTGCTTCGGCACCCGTTCTCATCCAACCAGATGCATCACAGCCGTTCTTGTGGAGGTGGATGCGTCTGACGTAGGGGTGGGTGCTATATTGTCCCAGGGTCCGTCCCCTGGTAAATGGCATCCGTGCGCTTTCTTTTCTAAAAAATTGTCGTCCGCCGAAAGGAATTATGATATCGGCAATAGGGAACTTTTGGCCATTAAGTTGGCTTTTGAAGAATGGCGTCACTTTTTGGAGGGGGCAGTCCACCCGGTCACCGTCATTACTGATCTCAAGAACCTGCTGTATTTGGAATCTGCTAAGCGTCTGAATTCCAGACAAGCTCGATGGTCGTTGTTTTTTACCAGGTTTAATTTTGTCGTCACTTATCGCCCTGGATCTAAGAATGTTAAGGCGGATGCCTTGTCTCGCAGTTTCCCAGGGGCCGGGAAAATGGATGACCCGATTCCTATCCTTCAGGAGGGGGTGGTAGTGTCGGCTGTATGTTCTGAGCTTGAGGAGGAGGTGTTAGAGCTCAGGGGGACGCCCCTGCAGGACCTCCAGGGAGACTGTTTGTCCCAAATCAGTTGAGACAAAAGGTTATTGAGGCACATCATAATTCTGCTTTAGCAGGACATCCAGGGAGTAAGGCTACTTTAGATCTCCTTTCTCGCCGGTTTTGGTGGCCTAACGTTAATAAGATGTTTTAACTTTTGTCGCGTCCTGTGGGGTTTGTGCTCGCTCTAAAACCCCTCATACCCGTCCGTCTGGGACCCTCTTACCCTTGAAACTTCCGTAGCGTCCATGGACTCATTTATCTATGGACTTCATCACGGACCTTCCTCAATCGTCAGGGAAGACTGCCATACTGGTGGTTGTTGACAGGTTCAGTAAGATGGCACATTTCATTGCTCTTCCTGCCCTCCCTAATGCTAAAACTCTGGCGCAGGTGTTCATTGGGGAGATTGTGAGACTTCATGGGTTGCCTTCTGATGTGGTGTCAGATAGGGGGTCTCAGTTTGTGTCCAAGTTTTGGAGGGCATTTTGTTTACGTGGGGGGATGCAATTGTCATTTTCCTCGGCTTTTCATCCGCAGACCAATGGTCAGACAGAGCGTCTGAATCAGAGCTTAGAGACTTATCTTCGGTGTTTTGTCTCAGAGAACCAGGAGGACTGGTCTTCTTTCTTGCCTCTGGCAGAGTTCGCTCTTAACAACAGGCGGAGCGAGTCCACTGGTAAGTCCCCGTTTTTTGGGGCATATGGTTTTCATCCCCAGTTTTGTACTTTCAATGGGGGGGGCCCTTCTGGGGTTCCTGAGGAGGAGCGTTTCTCGTCGTCACTTGCTTCAGTGTGGAGAGGTGTATTGAATAATCTGAGTGCTATGGGGAACCGTTATAAACGTATGGCTGATAGGAGGAGAGTTTCTGGTCCAGATCTTAATGTGAACGATCTGGTATGGTTGTCTACCAGGAATATAAAACTTAAAGTTCCCTCCTGGAAGCTGGGCCCCAGATTCATCGGGCCGTACAGGATCAGTTCCATAATTAATCCTGTGGCATTTCGTCTGGACCTCCCTCCTACGTTTAAAATTCATAATGTGTTCCACAAGTCATTACTTAAGAGGTACGTGGCACCAGTCATACCATCACCTCTACCTCCTCCTCCAGTGGTGGTCAATGGTAACTTGGAGTTTCAAGTGTCAAAGATCATTGACTCACGTCTGAATCGCCGGTCCCTTCAGTACTTGGTGCATTGGAAGGGGTATGGTCCAGAGGAGAGGACGTGGGTTCCTGCGTCTGACATTAACGCAGATCGTTTGGTGCGGACCTTCCACAGAACTCACCCGGGCAGACCTGGCCCTGAGGGTCCGGAGGCCCCTCGTAGAAGGGGGGGTACTGTCATGTGTGCATCGCCACGAAGATCGTCGCGGTTGCACATTCTGACTTCTCACAGCTGAGTTGCTGTTTCTTTGTGTTTGGCAGTTAGGGAGTTAATTCTGTCTGTGCTCAGTTCTGGGACTGGGTGCAGTTTCTTCCGGCTGCAATTAATTATTTGTTGATTGGTTTCCTTTAAATCTCTGGTTGTCTGTGTTGGGAGTTGCCAGTGAAATTCTTCATGCAGACCACAGATAGGATTGTATCTGTATAGACTTAAGTTAAAGAGCTCCTTAGTTGTTTTAAGCTCACCTTGCTTAGAGTTTAATATCCCAGATCATTTATGTTCCTTCTGTGTTTGAGTGTGTATGCAAGTCTGTGTTTTCTCCAGTCTGTCCTATATGTCTAATCTGTGTATTTAGCAGAGATCAGCCCATATCCCTTTGGTGGTAATCAGAATCCTTCTTAGGACTGATTACAGGGTTCAGGGACTGATAGGAGACAGGGTTAGGCTGGAGACTTGGACCTCTGAACCATTATCAGTACCTCCAAGGTGAGGGATTAGTTAGGACCCCAGTTTAGGGTCAGGTTAGACCCCCGGTCCTCCTCTTTCCTGTGACAGTGTATCAAGTCCTCAAGATTAACCCTGAGTTCAACGGATATCGTGTCAGGTAAATCTATTCTATATTTACATGCTGATGTTGCTAATCTATATGTTGTATAGAGTGTTGTTCTTTTAAGAATAGTTTACTGACATTGTACACATATCATAAGACCGCGTGACAATCTCAGACATTACACTCTTTTTCCACTGGTCCGGGACAAACAATTTCCCAACAGGGCAGCGCTCGGGCTTATCCTCCTGACACCCCTCCAGAGCCAGTCTCAAATTGGGCGAGATGGCGGAAAGAACTACACCCTCTTTCAAAATAACAGAAGGATCAGATAACTCAGGAGAGTCCGCCAGGAAACTCCTCGAGAGGGCATCCGCCTTAACATTTTTAGTGCCAGGAAGAAATGAAACCACAAAATTAAAACGTGTGAAAAACAAGGCCCACCTGGCCTGTCTAGGATTAAGTCGCTTGGCAGACTCCAGATAAACCAGATTCTTATGGTCCGTAAGGACCACCACCTGATGTTTGGCTCCCTCCAGCCAATGTCTCCACTCTTCAAAAGCCCACTTCATGGCTAATAACTCCCGATTACCCACGTCATAATTACGTTCAGTAGGAGAAAATTTTCGAGAGAAAAAGGCACAAGGGTTACTTTTAGAGGTCTCTGGATCTCTTTGGGACAAAACGGCACCTGCCCCAATTTCAGAGGCATCAACCTCCACCTGAAATGGTAGAGAAACATCAGGCTGCCGTAGAACAGGAGCAGAAGTGAATCTCTGCTTAAGTTCCTGAAATGCAGAGACTGCCTCAGGAGGCCAATTCACCACATCAGAACCCTTCTTGGTCAAATCAGTTAATGGTTTAACAATAACAGAGAAATTACCAATAAATTTACGATAAAAATTGGAAAAACCCAAGAATCTTTGAAGAGCCTTTAATGAAGTAGGTTGGACCCAATCACAAATAGCCTGAACTTTGACCGGGTACATTTCAATAACAGATGGGGACAAAATGAATCCCAGAAATGAGATCCTCTGAACGCCAAAAAGACACTTTGATCCCTTCATATACAGAGCATTCTCTCTCAAAATCTGGAACACAGTCCGAACATGTTTTACATGAGAGTCCCAATCATTGGAAAAAATCAAGATATCATCCAAATAAACAATCAGAAATTTATCCACAAAATCCCTGAAAATGTCATTCATGAAGGACTGGAAGACAGAAGGAGCATTAGTGAGCTCAAAGGGCATCACCAGGTACCATCCAGGATAAAGCCCTTCCATTCATCCCCGTGCTTAATGCGAATAAGGTTATACGCCCCCCTGAGGTCAAGCTTGGTAAACCAAGTAGCGTTTTTCACCCTGGAAAACAGATCAGAGATCAAGGGTAACGGATATTGATATTTTACAGTAATATTGTTCAAGAGACGATAATCAATACACGGCCTTAATGAACCATCCTTTTTGGCCACAAAGAAAAAACCGGCACCTAAGGGTGAAGAGGATGGTCTGATATGACCCTTCTCCAATGACTCCTTGTGTAATGTATGTAGTACAGTTCATATAGCGTCTTGTGCTTGGGTGCGATGAAAATACATGAGACACAGGTTTGATATAGAAAGTCTTGTATTACTTCATACAAGTTGGCAAAAATAGTCACACAGTTTGCAGACACAGAAGCAGGAGACACAGCAGGCCAGAGTAATCTAAGCTCAACAATCACTCTCCACAACAGGTTCAGGATCTTCTTCTCTGTTACCGTAAGTCCATGCAAACGTGGGTCTTTCAAAGAGCAGGGTTCAGAGTCCACAAGTGCTTCAGAGTTCCTCAGTAGGAATGGCTGGAGTACAAGGTCCAAGGCTTCAGGAGTCAGAACACAGGTTCACTGCAGGCTAGATTCTGAAGCACTGATTGCTCAGCTGTGGCTGTTTAAGAAGCAAACAGAGAGAATCAGGGCGGGAACATGCAAGCTGGAAAACTCCATTTTGACTGAGGGCAAGATAGCTGCAGCAAAACAGAAAGCAAAATGGCCGACGAACAAACTGAGTTTCAGGAACATGTACACAGAACCTTACACCTTGATATAAGACCGCATAGCGTCATGTTCAGGTACAGACAAGTTAAAAAGGCGACCTTTAGGGAATTTACTACCAGGCACTAATTCAATAGCGCAGTCATAGCTCCTATGGGGAGGTAAGGATGCAGATTTACTTTCGCTAAACACATCAGAAAAATCAATCAAAAAGTCAGGAACATCCTGAGCCTGGGGGGAGGCAGAAAAAACAGGAGTGTTGGTATTAACACATTGGCAGCCCCAACTGGCCACAGACACAGACTTCCAATCCAAAACAGGATTATGAGACTGTAACCAAGGGAAACCCAGCACGATAATGTCATGCAGATTATATAGAACCAAAAATTTGCAGCACTCCTGGTGATCAGGTTCAACCCTCATTATCACCTGAGTAGAAAACTGGGGTTTATTCTCAGCCAAAGGGGTAGAATCGATCCCCAGTAGGGGAATAGACTTCTGTAGGGGTATCAAGGGAAACCCACAACGTTTAGCAAAATCAAAATCCATCAGGTTAATAGCTGCTCCAGAATCAACAAAAGCCTGAGCAGAAAATGAGGACAGAGAGCATATCAGTGTAACAGTTAATAAAAACTTAGTCTGAACACTACCCAAGACAACTGAGCGAGCAAAACGTCTTCCCCGCTTAGGGCAGACAGAAATAGCATGAGAGGCATCACCACAGTTGAAACATAACCCATTGCGCTTTCGAAACTCATGACGCTGTGCCCCAGAAACCACTCTATCACACTGCATGGATTCAGAAGCAGGTTCACAAGGCAACATTATTCCACGCATACTTCTCCGCTCACGCAAACGTCTGTCAATTTGAATCGCTAATGACATAGAATCATTGAGACCAGAGGGGACAGGGAATCCCACCATAACATCCTTTACATTATCAGACAGACCCTTCCGAAAAAGGGCTGCCAAAGCGTCGTCATTCCACTTGGTCAGGACTGCCCACCTACGGAATCTCTGACAGTATAACTCAGCATCATCAAGCCCCTGATTTAATGCCAACAAGGTTCTTTCAGCTTGATCAGTGACATTAGGCTCATCGTACAATAACCCCAGAGCCTGAAAAAATGCATCAACATCACTCAAAACAGGATCCCCAGGTGTCAGGGAAAAAGCCCAATCCTGAGGGTCGCCGCGCAGGAGAGAGATGACAATTTGAACCTGCTGCGCTGCGTTCCCTGAGGACTTAGATTTTAAGGCAAAAAACAATTTACAGTTATTTTTGAAATTCAGAAACTTAGCTCGATCCCCCAAAAACAAATCTGCCATGGGAATCCTAGGTTCCACAACAGGCAACCCAGCAAGATAGGTAGCAATACTCCGAACTTCAGTGGCAAGCTGATCCACATGGCCAGACAACTGTGCAAACTCCATTGAGAGAAAAAAAAAATCCTCCTCAGCACCCAGAGATACAGAAAGAAAAAAAAAAAAAAAAATGCAACAAACAGAAAAAAAAAAAAATCTCTGACAACTCTGACAACTTTTTTCTTTCCACAATATTTTTCCCTTCTGTGAGTACCATATAATTTTCAGTTTAGGCCGGTGATACTGTTATGATTTGGTAGCTGAGGAGAGCAGGCAAAAAAAGAAATACACCAGAGCAGTTGGAAACTATGAGATTGCAGTACCCTGACTAACCACCACAACTAGAGGCAGCCGTGGAGCGTTCTTACGTTGGTCCTAGACGCCTCGTCACAGCCTGAGAAACTAACTACACCTAAAGATAGAAAGAGGAAAGCTATCTGCCCCGGAGCAGATCCCCAAAGAACATAGAAAGCCCCCAAACATGTAATGGCGGTTAGACAAGAAGAAATACTGACACAGACAGAAAATAGTATGAGCAAACGTTGGGGCCCAAACTTACTAAATAGAAAAGGATAGGAAGGGCACTTACTGCAATCCCAAAAAAACCCTGAAAAGCACCAACTCTACTAATTTCAAAAACACCTGAGATCACACGACCTCTACCACCTAAATTAGTTCTCTGGTGTAACCAAAAACAAAACAGCAGCCACTGAAAAAACTGGAAAAAGCAAATGTACAAACATCAGTGGCTGAACTGAACTGAGAGGCAAAAGCCCCCAGAGGGGACCCAGAAGGCCCCCACAGAAGTGCAGGACAAAATGCAAAAATCAAGCACAAAAACAAAAAGAAGAAAATGTCTTATCTGTTAGCAGGAGATTCAGACACGACACAACAGGCTTCCAAGGAAACAGGAATCAAGGATTGAGACCAGAACAATTGATCACCGGCAACCCTGATGGGAAGGCAACTCCCTTATATAAGACCAGTCAGTAACACCTGATTCCCAATCCTCACAATCTTCACTGGACAGTCCAGTAACGTTTGTAACCACCAGAGGGAGCTTCTGCTCAGAACTCATTTCCAGCCTATTAACAACACTGGGTGTATTGCTGGCAAAAGTGGTGAGGGACATGGACTGCGTCCTAGAGAGGATGGGGCCCCTGGCGGAGACTTATAGGAACCAGGAACTGTTTAAGTCACACAAGCAGAACTCTGCAGGTTCCAGGTCAGACATTGTCCCAGGTGGACCCCAGAAGCAGGTGCGGCCAGTGCTGCAGCCTGCAAGTTTCTGCTTCCAAAAGGGTCAAAAGCCGCACCAGCAGCAGCCTACGGCAGATCCAAAGCAGCAGCATGTATTGCAGACCCCAGCAAAGGTACCACAAGGCTCAGAATGCCCAGCAAAACTGCCTGTGGCAGACCCCAAGCAGCAGCATGTTGTGCAGATCCCAGCAGAGGTACCATAAGTCTCAGAATGCCCAGCACAACAGCCTGCAGCAGATTCCAAGCAGCAGCATGAAGGGCATATTCCAGTAGAGGTACAACTAGTCTCAGAATGCCCATCACAGCAGCCTGCAGCAGATTCCAAGCAGCAGCATGAAGGGCACATTCCAGTAGAGGGACTATAAGTCTCAGAATGCCAAGCACAGCAGTTGGGCAGTGGATATGTGCCGGTAGTTACTGATGGTGCCCAGCAGGGCTCTGATGCTGGGGCTAACAGCGCTGTATCTGAGGGTCGGGGGCTTGGGGGAGCACAGTATCTTTGGTGGACGCTGCGTAGTCTGACAGTGACATTGATGTTGATGATAACAATGTGCATGATAATGTCTGTGATTTCCCCCCTTTAATTCCAAGCACACAAGGTGTAGCAGCCCCCCCTCCTGCAGACCCTCACCCCGTCAGTCAGCCTAGTGTGACCCCGCAGGTTCCCCCCAGTAATGCCTGGAGTCGTGGTGCTCCGTCCTTCACCTCTGGTGCAATTATACCGGACAGGCGTTTAAGAAACATGCGTTTCCG
Source organism: Oophaga sylvatica (assembly GCA_033576555.1). Lineage (NCBI taxonomy): Eukaryota > Metazoa > Chordata > Amphibia > Anura > Dendrobatidae > Oophaga > Oophaga sylvatica. The sequence continues at coordinate 32,907 of JARQOD010007904.1, forward strand.
GCACAGAGGTGCCAAGGAGGATCTGCCAGACAGGAGGTTTGTGGTCAGGGAGCTCTTGTGCCGCCAGATGGGGTTTGCACCAGTCAGCATCTTGGCAGTGATTAATTTTCCAGACAGGCAGGGCTATGATGTCAGCTTTAAGCTCATGACGGACCTGGACAGATTCTGGTCTAATTTCCCCAAGTTTAAAGACTCTGAGGGCTGGAGTAAGTTCAGCTTTATTCCTATCTCTAAGCCAGATACTGTTACGGGTTAATCTTATCTTCTGGTGTGGCTCCGGAGGCATTGTGACCTGGTCTCTGACCTCACCAAAAGCAGAGACAATGATGGTATCTGGACGGGAGGGTGGAGGGTTTTGGTGAAACTGCGCCAGTGCGATAATATCACTGCCCACTTACCAACTCCTTTATTGGGAGGGAGAGGGGTGTGTGTTTCTATCCTGGGCAGCCTCGTAAGTGCTTCAAATGTGGCAAGGCAGGTCACCTGGCAAAAACCTGTACTGTGGTGAAGTACAACCTGTGTGGGGAGGTCGGCCATGTGGCTGCAGACTGCCAGAACATCAGGTGTAACCTATGTGGGAAGATCGGTCACCCTCACAGGGACTGTCCTGACGCCTGGCACAATATCTGTAAGGATTATCCTGATGAGGATTTGGTGGCAGGGGCAGAGATTCTGGAGGAGGCAGCTTTACTGTCAGGGGAAATACTGTCCAGCCCGGAGGTCCACCAGGGGTCTACTCAGGTGACACCAGAGCAGCAGGATTCAGAGGGTGCACAGGGGAGTATGGAGGTTGTCCCTCAGGGGCAGCAGTCACAGGAAGGCATTACTTCAGTACTACCATCTGTCTGAAGGGAATAGCAAAAATCAGACTAAAAGGAAGAAAAAGGACAAGACCTCCCGTAAACCTGAGAAGGAGTATGACACTGGCCAAGGAGCCAGGAAGAAGGTCCAGAGTTCTGCAGGTGTAATGGTCGTATGTAATAGGTTTGACGTTCTGTCTGAGTCTGAAGGTGATTTTGAGGATGACCTTAGAAGAATTGACGCAGAGTTTGATAGGGACGTAGAGGACTGTCCTCCGCCAAAGCGGAAGCCATTACCTGAGGGCACTCGGGTAGAGTCTGAAATGGAGACCGGTGGTGACCAGAATAACTCCGACTCAGATCTGTGACACCGACAACCACATAATGTCCGAGCCCAGATAGATAAAATCATTAGGAAAATTAGGAAATGTTAAGTTATGGAAGGATGTGTCACTGGGTTGAAATATGTTTTTTTTGTTTTTTTCAAACCAGGAGTATGGACTCTTTAAGTTAATTTTATATGTATAATCCAGATATGTAATGAATGTATGTACAATCCAAGTGAATTTATATTACTGGAGGAATGTCGTTATATTTATTTGTATTTGTTTGGTTTTTACAATAAAAATTGCCCCTATACATAATGACGTGAGGTTGTATTTCTATACGTGAATGTGGTTGCCTCTGTCGTGCTCCTGTGTTGGGGTCTCTGGTAGTCAGATGTAGGACTGTTCTGTGGGTGATGCATTGTAAATTATCGTTTACTTGGGACTGATGTCAGAAAACAGATGGTGCTGAGATAATGGGGTTATGGTACAGTGTGTTAGGGTCCAGGGTACTGACTTTAGGGTTGTGGATTGGCGTCTTTCTGTTGGCCCGTAAAAGATTTATGTGCGCTATGTTTGGTGATGGATGGGGCAGTAGTACTGCCTTGTATAGAGTCCTATACGTGATCCCAATGAGTTTTGGAAGTTGTCCTGAGTCTCATGCACACCCACGTTATGCACCGTCATTATTCGAATTGTGGGTCTTCGATTTTAGACCTTCCCTTAAAATGAGCTACTGTTGTGCTAAGAGATGCAAGACTCAGCGTAATGACCGAGATTCCGCTGTGTGACTGACAAACCAATCTATCTGGAGTAAGAAGAATTTATATGCTGCTTTATTTAGTGTTCCGTATATTGAGAATTGTTCTGTGATACTTTATATGGGAAGTTGCTATAGCAATGGGTAGTGTTGTGCTATATTTATTGTAGTTATGTTGTACCGTGCAGGTTGTGCTTATGTTGTACCGTGCAGGTGTATGTTTGTTGCACCGTACATTTTGTTCTTATGTTTTCTGATGCAGGTTGTGTTTTTGTTGTACCGTGCAGGTGTACTTAGATTGTACTGTGCATGTTGTGATTTGGTCCTGCTGTACATGTTGTATTTTTTCTGTGCAGGTTGGACTTGTGTGTACAGTCCATGTTGTAGTTGGGTTGTATCATTCAGGTTATACTTATGAGTTGTCTTTGTGCAGGTTGTATCAAGAGTGTGCTTAGATTGTACTATGCAGGTTGTGCTTATGTTGCACTGTGCAGGTTTCAGTTATGTTTATCCATGCAGGTTGTACTTTGTAGGATGTAGTTAGTACTTACTGTGCAGGTTGTACTTAGATTGTACTTTGAAGATTGTGCTTAGATTGTACCATGCAGGTTGTACTTTGTAGGTTGTAGTTACCAGTTATGTTTTACCATGCATGTTGTACTTTGCAGGTTGTACTTAGGTTGTAGTTACCAGTTATGTTTTACCATGCAGGTTGTACTTTGTAGGTTGTACTTAGGTTGTAGTTACCAGTTATGTTTTACCATGCAGGTTGTACTTTGTAAGTTGTACGTAGGTTGTAGTTACCAGTTATGTTTTACCATGCATGTTGTACTTTGCAGGTTGTACTTAGGTTGTAGTTACCAGTTATGTTTTACCATGCAGGTTGTACTTTGTAGGCTATACTTAGGGTGTAGTTAGTACTTACTGTGCAGGTTGTACTTAGATTGTACTTTGAAGATTGTGCTTAGATTGTACCATATAGGTTGTACTTTGTAGGTTGTACGTAGGTTGTAGTTACCAGTTATGTTTTACCATGCAGGTTGTCCTTTGTAGGCTATACTTAGGGTGTAGTTAGTACTCACTGTGCAGTTTGTGCTTAGATTGTACTTTGAAGATTGTGCTTAGATTGTACCATGCAGGTTGTACTTTGTAGGTTGTACGTAGGTTGTAGTTACCAGTTATGTTTTACCATGCATGTTGTACTTTGCAGGTTGTACTTAGGTTGTAGTTACCAGTTATGTTTTACCATGCAGGTTGTACTTTGTAGGTTGTACTTAGGTTGTAGTTACCAGTTATGTTTTACCATGCAGGTTGTACTTTGTAGGTTGTACGTAGTTGTAGTTACCAGTTATGTTTTACCATGCAGGTTGTACTTTGTAGGCTATACTTAGGGTGTAGTTAGTACTTACTGTGCAGGTTGTACTTAGATTGTACTTTGAAGATTGTGCTTAGATTGTACCATGTAGGTTGTACTTAAATTTTACTATGCAGGTTGTACTTATGTTGTAGTATACAGGTTTTACTTAGATTGTACTGTGCATGTTGTACTTAAATGTTACTGTGTAGGTTGTCCTTAGATTGAGGTGTGCACGTTGTACTGTGCTGTTTGAAGTTTTATTGTATTCAGTGACTAGTTTAGTGTACTTAGGTTTGTTAGGTTGACTAGGTAGTTGTACCGTGCATTTGTACTAGTCTTGTACTTAGTTGTAGTGTAGCTACTGTGTTGTGGCTGTACTTAGGTTGTAGTGTGCAGGCTGTACCGTGCAGTTTGTACTTAGGTCTTGTACTTGGGTTGTAGTGTGCAGGCTGTACCGTGCAGTTTGTACTTAGGTCTTGTTGTATTTAGGTTGAATTGTTCCGGTTGTACTGTGCACACTGACATGTTATACTGTCCTGGGTATACTTAGATTGTACCATGCAGGTTTTATTGCTTTATGTTATTTACTTGGACTTTAGTGTCCATTAAGTTCTTGGGTTGATCTTTGTGGGATGTAATAAGATCATGCTCATGTCGTACAGTTCAGGTTGTTTTTCTGTTCACATTGTATCTAGGCAGTACTGTGCAGGCGGTACATCCCTGTCCCACGAGTAAATGTCTATTGCATTACATGACAATATCCTGCTGACTTTAGAAGCTGCTGACTGACATTGTGCTGATATCCACTCTGTGATCTACAAGTACCCCCAGAGTCTTCTCCACAAGTGACATGACGTTGGAGGGAGATTTGGACTTGTGTACTATTTCCGCCTCGACATACCGCCAAGCAGTGAGTGGCACCATCATTTCTCAAGCTTGTAGTTGCCACCCGGCCCATACGATGAAATATGTTCTTTGTGGGGAGTTCTTAAGGACCAGGCGGATTTGCTCCAATGATTCCAGCTTTTGTAAAGAAAGTAATCACATCAAAGGCCGACTTATAATGAAAGGATGTAACGAGTCGTCCGGAAACGATGCCAACACTAGTGTACAAAAATCAAAACAGAGGAGCGAAGGAGACCGAAATAATCCACATGTGCCCCCTGTTACTGCAGCTGCTAATGAAGGCAAGCGTCTCCAGATATATCGCCCTCGTATAGCAAGGCAATGTCTGTAATCCAGTATTACATGAAGAAAAGATGGATGTATAGGACACCTTCTGTCATGAACTGGGGGTGTGAGGTTGCCCCCAGTTGTCAGGGATTTATTATATCCCACTTTCCAGTTCCGGTTAGGAACTTGCAGCTTTCTGGCACCCCCCTTATGCTCAGGTCAGTCAGGGAACTACACCTAGTAGCCAAAAAGGCTACCTTGCATGTACTGGCTATTGGGCACTCTGCAGTGACGGCGGTATGTATATCCCCAGTCCCAGGGCGGGTAAT
>JARQOD010007905.1:0-37646 GCA_033576555.1 Oophaga sylvatica
TTGTTTCAGCGCCGGATCCGTCCCTTCAGGCATAGGACGGATCATGCCTGATACAAAAAGACGGATGTGTGAAAGATGCCTTAACCTACCAACATCTGTGTTATCTGAGGCCCAAAAGTCGTATGGTACAGCCTGTTCCAATATCAGGGGAAAATCATTTGTCTCTTCTATGCTGGCAATATCTAGTGACATAATTTTGCAAAGGGTGCTTGGTTTTAAACCTGGGGTCATGGTGACAGTGCCATCAGGATGATATTGATATGTGCTTGTAATTGAGACAATACATTGTTTCCCAAAAGGTTACATTGGCCTCGGGGCGATACCATGAGCTGGCTATGTACAGTAGCTCCTTGAATTTGCAGGGGAATTTTTTTAGTGACAGGGAGCAGGACAGACGGGGAATTGAAAGGGGTGGCAATGACATGATGTGAAAAATCAGTGTCAGTGAATGGCCAATCACCTCACGTAATTACTGAATTGTCGGCCCCTGTATCTACTTGGAAATCGATTTCATGCCCCCCTGGTAGGTTCACCTGCACTATACAACTGGGAGTTGGGGGTAAGGAGATGAGGGGGTTCATGTGCAAGCTACCCTCATCCTATGGGGGCGTTGTCTGGTTTGCTGGAGGGTCCGTACTCTGAGCATCTGGGTACGGGTTGGTCCTACAGTCCTTTCTAAAATGTCCTGGCTTTCTACATCCATAACATAGTCTCTGTCCCCCTCCTTCAGTCCGTCCTTTGCCTCTCTTGTTTGCGGGGGTCGTATCCACTAAGTTTATTCTGGCAGCCTTTTTTGCCTGCATTATGTCATGCTGTGCCCCTGAGCTATCCTGGCCAAGTCCTCTGCCTTCACTGATCTCCACTCTGGTATACTTGCTTTCACCTTTTCTGCAATCTCTTTCTTTAGTCCATTCATGAAAGCACTTGCTAATACCCTCTCACTAGTATTATTTTCAGGGAGGAACCCCATTTCTGACCAAGTCCTCCTTAGAGCCCAAAAGTAATCTTTGGGGTCCTCTTCCTTACCCTGAACTCGGTCTTCTAGTGTAACCTGCCTGTCTCCCTGCCTGTCTCTACATGCATTTACCAATGCTGTTGTGAACAGGACTCCGGCTGCTGCGTTATTGGGTTCTGCGTCTACGGGTCCGGTCATATTGTCATACTGCTTGTACGTTTCTTCTATCAACCTTTCATAGCGGGCTTCATCTGCCAATTTTCCCTTAATTACCCCTTGTAAATCCAACCTAGTTGCATTGTACGTATCCTGTATGGTTCTTATCATTCTGGCAAAACCATCGGGAACTGGGACGGATCTGGCAACTGGGAAATCAACGCCAATTGTTCTGAGGGACTCCAAGGTCTATACATTAACATTGTACGGGCTTCTTGACCTGGAACAACTGGTCAGCTACTGCTGCTACTGCGCCTGGTGCTCCTGGCACAACTACAGTCCTCATTGGGAATAGTCTAGCTGGGTGGGGTCTTGGTCCTCCGCATGTCACACAGATATCTACAGTCAAGGGATTCTGTTGTCCACATCTGGGGCAAACCCAGCAATTGGGTTCCTGGGAATTCTGGTACTGGGGTGTAAGTGACGTCGGGGGCAGATAGGGAGGAAAATCTGTCATTCCGGTTTTTGTCAGTCTGTAACATCCGTTTTCTAATTCTTCAATTCTTCCTTCAAAATGAGCGTATGCATTCATCCATACATCCACTGTCTTCAACAGACCCTTTGTTAGGGTCTGCGGAACGCACCAAATATAAGATGTAGAGAGGTGCGTTCGCAGCCCGGGGTCCACCGTGCAGGCGGAGCCTGCTGCTAGTAAAATGGCGCAAGAAGCGAACTCTGTTATCCCGCAGAGTCGCCAAAATAAACGCCGTAACGCGCTGTGGCAATATGTGCGAACTCTGTTAATCCACAGAGCCGCTAGAAGGAGTGCCGCAGCGCTATATGGCAATGTGTGCTAACTCACTTAACACAACTGAGTCGCAAAATAAACACGCTAGGGCGCTGTCTAGCGTTGAAAGCGAACCCTGCTACGTCACAGAGCCGCTGAGACAAACTTCTGTGTCCTGTCAGGCACCCAGGTACACAGTGAACAGCTAAGCGAACATAGAACATGATCATGCGCTAATGGCCTGCGGGAGTCACCCGCAATCTATGGCGTCTGAACGCCAGACCCTGAATACGGCAATCAAACTCCTCACCGGTTATGCCGGCAATCTAGGGCATCTAGGACACCGACCCTGACCAGCTAGCATACCAAACTCCTCACCGATTAAGTCGGTATTCTAGGGGCTTATTTCAGTCGGGCCCTAACCTCACACACGCATGACCACACTGGCGTTAAGCATCTAATGATTGATATTAGCGCATGGTGGCCCAGCCATGCCACCCTTTTATAGCAACAGCTACAGGACCTGCCAGAAACAAGGACCAATGAGAAACTGTTCCAAACACATGTAGTTTCATGACCTTCCTGGCGGACCAATAGGAGCTGCTGCAGTACCTGAACATGTGACCCCTGATCTCCAATGAGAGATCTTACCCTGGGCATGCTCAGAAGGGGAAACACAGGACTTCGTCCCAAAGACGTCTGCTCCAGTACTGGCTATAATAGCAGATCCAGGAGAGGCAGCAGCAAGTCTCTGCACAGTACCGGAATGGGCAAGATGCTGGGACCGACGTCTTTGCTGAGCAGGCTCCACTGCGGCCGGAGATGAATGGGGGACCGCAGCAGGACTGGTTCGAGACTCCCCTTGTGCAGCAGTGGAAACTCAAACCCTAACATGGCCCCCCTTATTTGGCCTCGCTGCGCTCAAAGGCAGTGATGAGCTGCAGAGCGTGAACATGCTCGGCAGGCTCCCAGGACCTATCCTCAGGCCATAACCCCTCCAATCCACCAAATAAAATTTTTTGCCTCGTACCACCTTGCACCCAACAATGGCGTTCACCTCATGATCGTCGGTAGATGAACCCGACGTCCCGGCAGATGACTCGGAAAACCCGGAAATGGCCACGGGTTTCAGGAGGGACACGTGAAAGGTGTCAGTGATACCAAGGCGGGGCGGAAGGGCTAGGCGGTAAACCACTGGGTTCACCTGCTCAAGAACTTTAAAGGGGCCCAAAAAGCGAGGTGCCAACTTGGTGGACTCTACATGTAGCCTGATGTTTCGGGCAGAAAGCCACACTAGGTCACCCGGAGCAAATGTAGGAGCGGGGCGCCGATGGGCATCGGCCGAAGACCTCATCCTCTCTTTGGAGGCCTGAATAGCATCCTGGGTTCGGTCCCAAATGTCCCGTGCCTCCACAGCCCAGTCTGCCACCCTGAAATCGGCGGAAGACACGGGCATGGGCACTGGTACCCGCGGATGCTGACCGTAGTTCAGGAGGAATGGGGTCTGTCTGGTGGAGTCAGCCACAGCATTATTTAGAGCGAACTCAGCCCATGGTAGCAAGGATGCCCAGTCATCCTGCCTGGCAGAGACAAAATGACGCAAGTATGTGACCAAGGTCTGGTTGGCCCTTTCTACCAACCCATTTGTCTCGGGATGGTATGCAGAGGAGAGATTCAACTCAATGCTGAGTAAACGACACAGCTCTCTCCAGAACCGATACGCAAACTGGGGACCTCGATCACTGACAATTTTGTCTGGCATACCGTATAGGCGGAAAATATGCCTAATGAATAATGCTGCCAAGGCCCGTGCAGACGGTAACCGTGGTAACTGCACTAAGTGCACCATTTTGGAGAAGTGGTTGGTTATCACCCAGATGGTGGTGCAGCCCCGAGACTTGGGTAAGCCCACCACAAAATCCATCCCGACCATCTCCCAAGGCCTGTCTGCCACCGGTAAAGGGAAAAGTAACCCAGCTGGCCGTTGTCGAGGGGACTTATTCTTGGCGCAGGTGACGCACGCCTGAACATATTCCCTGACGTTACGGGCCATCTGCGGCCACCAGTATGTCCTCGCTAGCAACTCAGATGTCCTTTTTGTCCCAAAATGTCCACCCACCCTGGACGAATGTGCCCAAGAGAGTACTTCCGGTCGCAAATTGGTGGGCACAAAAGTCTTGCCCGGAGGCACAGACTCAAGCGAAAACCGGATCCACCGTTCTTAGGCTTTCTGTGGGGACAATAAGCCGAGGCTGCTCCTCCACCTCCTCAGAGGACACCACGGAGCGGGATAGAGCGTCTGCGCGAATGTTCTTCTCACCGGAGAGGAAATGGAGGGTGAAATGGAACCGGGAGAAAAACAAGGACCATCTGGCCTGACGAAATTTAGCCGCTGGGCTGTCTGCAAATACACCAAGTTCTTGTGGTCCGTGAATACTTGGAAGGGGAAGCGAGCCCCCTCCAGAAGATGTCTCCACTCGGAAAAGGCCAACTTCATAGCCAGTAACTCCCTGTCCCCGATGGAATAATTCATCTCTGCTGGTGTAAAGGTCTTGGAAAAGAAGAAGCAGGGATGCTTCCGACCCTGGGCATCCTTTTGAAAAAGGACTGCTCCAGCACCAACAGAAGAGGCATCCACCTCTAAGATAAACGGTTTATCGACATCGGAGCGATGAAAGATGGGAGCACTGGCGAAATGCGACTTGATGGAGGAGAACGCCTTGGTGACCTCCTCTGACCACAACTTGGGATTAGCTTCCTTCTTGGTGAGGGCTACCAAGGGAGCTACCAAAGTAGAGAAGTGGGGAATGAATTGGCGATAGTAGTTAATGAACCCCATGAAGCGCTGCACCGCCTTAAGGGAGTGGGGTTCTTGCCAATCCATCACAGCCTGTTGTTTGGTAGGATCCATAGCCAATTCCTGGGTGGAGATGATATAGCCCAGGAAAGGTAGAGACTCCTGCTCAAACATGCACTTCTCCAACTTCGCATATGGAATTTGCTTGCAAGAGGTCGAAGACCTTGCAGACATCTCTCCGATGGGAGGCCATATCTGGAGAAAAGATGAGAATGTCATCCAGAAAGACTACCACCGAGGTGGTCAACATATCTCGGAAGATGTCGTTCACAAAGTCTTGGAAGACAGCTGGGGCATTACAGAGCCCAAAGGGCACTACCAGATATTCATAATGCCCATTCCCTGGTGTTAAATGCCGTCTTCCATTCGTCCCCCTCACGGATGCGAATCAGGTTATACGCACCCCGCAGGTCTAGCTTAGTAAATACCCTTGCTCCCCGAAGCCTGTCAAAGAGCTCAGAGATTAGCGGCAAAGGATACTTATTTTTCACGGTGATAGCATTGAGACCCCTATAATCAATGCACGGACGTAATTCTCCGTTCTTCTTCTGCACAAAGAAGAACCCGGCTCCTGCTGGTGACACCGAATTCCTAATGAATCCCCTTGCCAAGTTCTCCTGAATATATTGGGACATGGCCTCTGTCTCAGGAAGAGAGAGGGGATAAACCCTTCCTCTAGGAGGCTCAGCTCCAGGCAAGAGGTCGATAGGACAGTCATAGGGGCGATGAGGCGGAAGAGTCTCCGCAGCCTTCTTCGAGAAAACGTCGGCATAAGACCAATAGACCTTGGGAAGAGGAGAGAGGTCTATGGGTATCTCAGTGGTGTTGACCTGCACGCTGTCCCTAACGCATCTGCCTTTACATAAATTACCCCAACCCAGAATTCTCCCTGAAGACCACTCAATATGGGGAGAGTGGTGGCGGAGCCAGGGTAATCCCAACAAAACCTCATCTATACCCTCAGGGAGGATAAAAAATGATATATTCTCCTGATGGGAAGGAGACATAGACAAGGTGAGTGGGACAGACTGATGGTGATTTGTGAGGGCAGAATTGCTCCGTTCAACTCCCGTACCGATACTGGTTCAGCCAGCAACACCAAAGGCATGGTGTGGCGAGAAGCAAAGGAGGGTGACATAAAATTCCCCTCTGCCCCAGAATCCACACACAGTTTGACGGGTAGGGTGGTAGAACCGTGGGTAATTATCCCCTTGAGGAGCACTTTAGGGGCAAAACTCATGGCGTCCAGTGACCCTGTTCCTACGGTTACTGGGCGCGACCGTTTATTCAGCCGCTGTGGACATCGGTTGGCAAAATGTCCCTGCTGCTGGCAAATATAACAAATCGGGGATGGACGAGTGACCCGAGATTTAGATCCTGCAGGAGCAACCTCCTGAAGGTCGGGCGCCAGAACAGGCGACTCCAGAGGGGTGGCGAAGGTAGGAGCCAACCGGACACTCTGCCTACACTGGGCACGTTCCAGCCTCTGCTCGTGGAAACGGAGATCGATGCGGGTGGAAATAGCGATAAGCTTCTCCAGTGTGGCAGGAATCTCCCTGGTAGCCAAGGCGTCTTTCACATGACCTGCCAGTCCTCTCCAGGACACGGGAATGAGGACTTTATCTGGCCACTCTAATTCCGAGGTCAGAGTCTGAAATTGGACAGCAAAATGGCTGACCAAAGCCGAACCCTGGATACTTGCCAGCAGTTTGAGCTCCGTATCGTGGGTGACCTGAGGTCCTAAAAAAACCTTTTTCAGAGCCTTCAGAAAATGAGAAGCGCTCCGCACCACACGGTCGTCACGCTCCCACAGTGGCGTTGCCCACTCCAATGCTCTGCCCGACAGAAGAGCTATCACAAAGCCCACTTGTGCCTGATCCGTGGGGGAACGTGCAGCCAGAAGCTCGAGGTGTATGGAGCACTGACTCACGAATCCCCGACATTGCTTGCTGTCACCAGCAAACTTGTCTGGAAGCGGGAGGTGGGACAATGTAGGGACAGAGGTGGCAGAAAACAAACTGGCTGCAGCTACGCTAGCAGCCTGAACAGCGACTGCGGTAACATCCACAGCTGAGGTTGTGCGCTCAAGAGCCGCCAACCTACCCTCCAGCTGCTGGATGTACAGCTGTAAACGCTGATCATCCGCCATTTTACTAGCCAGATACTGGCGCTAATATTGTTAGGGTCTGCGGAATGCACCAAATATAAGATGTGGAGAGGTGCGTTCGCAGCCCGGGGTCCACCGTGCAGGCGGAGCCTGCTGCTAGTAAAATGGCGCAAGAAGCTAACTCTGTTATCCCGCAGAGTCGCCAAAATAAATGCCGTAACGTGCTGTGGCAATACAGTGTGTTCCAAATTATTATGCAAAAATTGTTTAGGAGTGATAAGGTAAGAATTTTTTTGTTTGTCAGTTAAACTCATTGATGGTGATGTGTGTCAGGGCTCTTTATATCACTGTAAGCAATTGCAGACACCTGTGCTAATTAGTTTGGCAGGTGTGTCCAATGAAAGGCAAGACTACTTAAGAAGGCTGTCCCACATTATTAAGCAGCCTACATTTTCTGCCAAAATGGGAAAGAAAAAGGATGTGTCGGCTGCTGAGAAGCAACAAATTGTGGAGTGTTTAGGTCATGGCATGACTACAATCAACATTGCCAAGACACTTCATCGTGATCATCGCACAATCAAGAAGTATGTAACTGATTCACAGTACACACGTGTGCGTGCTGATAAGGGAAAATTGAGGACTCTTTCCTACAGGCAATTACGTCAGGTTAAAAGAGCAGCGGCAAAAAAGCCTTGTCATAGCAGCAGACAAGTTTTTGAAGCTGCTGGTGCCTCCAACGTCCCCCGAACAACAAGATGCAGGGTACTTCAGAGGTAAGCAGCTGTGTGTAAGTCATCCTGTCGACCTCCTCTATCCACTGCACACAAGCAGAAATGGCTCCAGTGGGCCAAACAATACATGAAGACTGACTTCAAAACTGTTTTGTTCACCGATGAGTGCTCTGCAACGCTCGATGGTCCAGATGGATGGAGTGGAGGAAGGCTGGTTGATGGACACCCCATGCAAACATGGTGTCACGCTGTCTAATGATATGTATACAATGTCAGTAAACTATTAATACAGGAACAACACTCTATACAACAACTAGTATAGCAACATCAGCATGTAAGTATAGAATAGATTTACCTGACACGATATCTGCTGAACTCAGGGTTAATCTTGAGGACTTGATGAGCTGAAACAGGAAAGAGGTGGACCGGGATCTAACCTGACCCTAAACTGGGGTCCTAACTAATCCCTCACCTTGGAGGTACTGATAATGGTTCAGAGGTCCAAGTCACCAACCTAACCCTGTCTCCTATCAGACCCTGAACCCTGTAATCAGTCCTAAGAAGGATCCTGACTACCACCAAAGGGATATGGGCTGATCTTAGCTAAATACACAGATTAGACATATAAGACAGACAGGATAACACTCGCTTGCATACACACTCAAACACCAAAGGAACATAAATGGTCTGGGAAATAAACTCTAACCAAGTTGAGCTTAGAACAACTAAGGAGCTCACAACTAAAGTCTATACAGATTCATTCCTATCTGTGGTCTGCATGAAGGTTTCACTGGCAACTCCCCAAGCAGACAACCAGGAATTTAAAGGAAACCAATCAACAAATAATCAATTGCAGCCGGGAGAAACTGCACCCAGTCCCAGCACCGAGCACAGACAGAATTAACTCCCTAGCTGCCAAACACAAAGAAACAGCAGCTCAGCTGTGAGAAGTCAAAATGTGCAACCGCGACGATCTTCGTGGCAATGCACACATGACAGTACCCCCCCTTCTACGAGGGGCCTCCGGACCCTCAGGGCCAGGCCTGCCCGGGTGAGTTCTGTGGAAGGTCCGAACCAAACGATCTGCGTTAACATCAGACGCAGGGACCCACGTCCTCTCCTCTGGACCATACCCCTTCCAATGCACCAAGTACTGAAGGGACCGGCGATTCAGACGTGAGTCAATGATCTTTGATACTTGAAATTCCAAGTTACCATTGACCAACACAGGAGGAGGAGGTAGAGGTGACGGTATGACTGGTGCCACATACCTTTTAAGTAATGACTTGTGGAACACATTATGAATTTTAAACGTAGGAGGGAGGTCCAGACGAAATGCCACAGGATTAATTATGGAACTGATCCTGTACGGCCCGATGAATCTGGGACCCAGTTTCCAGGAGGGCACTTTAAGTTTTATATTCCTGGTAGACAACCATACCAGATCGTTCACATTCAGATCTGGACCAGAAACTCTCCTCCTATCAGCCATACGTTTGTAACGGTTCCCCATCGCACTCAGATTATTCAATACACCTTCCACACAGAAGCAAGTGACGACGAGAAACGCTCCTCCTCAGGAACCCCAGAAGGGCCCCCCCCATTGAAAGTACAAAACTGGGGATGGAAACCATATGCCCCAAAAAACGGGGACTTACCAGTGGACTCGCTCCGCCTGTTGTTAAGAGCGAACTCTGCCAGAGGCAAGAAAGAAGACCAGTCCTCTTGGTTCTCTGAGACAAAACACCGAAGATATGTCTCTAAGCTCTGATTCAGACGCTCTGTCTGACCATTGGTCTGCGGATGAAAAGCCGAGGAAAATGACAATTGCATCCCCCGACGTAAACAAAATGCCCTCCAAAATTTGGACACAAACTGAGACCCCCTATCTGACACCACATCAGAAGGCAACCCATGAAGTCTAACGATCTCCCTAATGAACACCTGCGCCAGAGTTTTAGCATTAGGGAGTGCAGGAAGAGCAACGAAATGTGCCATCTTACTGAACCTGTCAACAACCACCAGTATGACAGTATTCCCTGACGACGGAGGAAGGTCCGTAATGAAGTCCTGATAATGAGTCCATGGACGCTCGGAAGTTCAAGGTAAAAGGTCCAGACGACGGTTGAGGTTTAGAGCGAGCACACACCACATGACGCGAAAGTAACATCTTATTAGCATTAGGCACCAAACGGCGAAAGGGATCTAAAGTGCTTCTCCTGGAGTCTGAGAGCAGAATTTGATCCATTTGTAATGATGTGTATACAGTCAATACGTCTCCATAGATAAATGGTCATGCGCCGGATGTCAAGGTGGTCAGAGAGACAGTATAGGTTTAGAGCGAGACAACCCACATGACAAAAAAGTCTGATATTCATACAATTGCAAATAGCACAGTTGCAGACACAAAACAGGAGACAAGAGGCCAAGAATCAAGTCAGCAACACTTCAATCAGTTCGGATCTTCTCTATGTTACGATAGTCCATGCAAACGTGGTCTTTAAGAGACAGTTCAGAGTCCACAGTCTTGTCTAGGTTCTCGTAGGAAATACTGGAGTACAAGTCCAGCTTACAGGAGTAATCAAGTTCATGAGGCTTGATTTGAAGCATGATTGCTCACTGTGGCTGTAAGAAGCAAAGAGAATCAGGGCGGAACAGCAAGCTGGAACCCATTGACTGAGGGCAAGAAACTGCTCAAACAGAAGTAAATGCTGACACAAACTGAGTTCAGAATCATTTCATAGAACCTTAATTACTCCCCCTTAAGAGCAACCTCGATGACCTCAGACCAGGCTTTGTGGGTACCTCTGATGAAATGACGGAGGCAAGCTGAGAGCATTACGTTATTGACTCGGCGTTCCAATGAGTTGTCCTCCACTAGGGTAGCCCTGCCATTTAATCAGTTATTGTAACTGATTTTCTATACAACCGGTGAATCTAAAATCCCTTTCACCACAAATTCTTACCTGACATTCGATCTAGCACTGGGTCAGGGCAAGGAGAGAACGTCCAGGAAACGTATTGGGTGTCGCAGCCTTTAGTAGGGATACATGAAAGACAGGGTGGATTCTCATAGTTCTGGGCAATTGAAGACGACAAGCAACGGCACTTATAATTTACTGATTTTATAGGGTCCAATGTACTTATGTCCCAACTTAGATGATGGAATCCTTAACTTAAGATTTCTGGTTGACAGCCAGACCAAGTCTCCTACCTTGAAAGCTGGTGCAGGTTTACGAAATTTATCTGCTGCTTCTTGTACCTTTCTGAGCCGATTCCAGATTTCCTTTAGAAGATCCATATTCTTCTGTAAAGACGTGACTTCTTTCAGCCACTGCTGGTAAAGGCGTTCTATGGGAAATCGTGGTAGAATGTTAGGATGATAACCTAATTAGAGTAAAAAGGAGACTGTTTAGTGGAGGCACTCTGAGAGTTGTTATAAGAGAACTCAGCTAATGGAAGTAGATCCACCCAATCATCCTGTAGGTGGCAGATAAAGCAGCGGAGATACTGCTCCAGGGTTTGATTGGTTCGTTCGGTTGTCCATTAGTCTGGGGATGAAAAGCAGAAGAAAGGTTTACTTTAATGTCCAATGCTGCACAGAAATTTTGCCAAAACCTAGAAGTGAATTGCACCCCTCGATCCGAAATAACCTCATCCGGTACTCCATGTAAGCGAAACACATCTTTAATCATCAAATCTGATGTCTGTTTTGCAGTGGTAAGCCGACACAAGGGATAAAATGAGCTGCCTTTGTTAAACGATCAACCACCACTAGAATAGTGTTCTTCCCTTGAGAGGTTGGTAATTCGACAATGAAGTCCATAGAAATGGATCCCCACGGGCGGGACGGGGTGGGAAGAGGCTGTAACAGACCAGTTGGTGAAGAGCGAGGTGTTTTGCATCTTGCACAAACCTCACACGAAGTGACATAATCCAAAACATCCTTCCTACAAGTGGGCCACCAAAAGAAACGAGAAAGAAATTCCTGTGTCTTTAGAATTCCTCTATGCCCGGCTATTTGGAATCATGAATGAGTTGCAATACTCTCAATCTGACTGTTTCAGGTATATACAGACGTTGTCCCAGAATCCACACACCATTCTTAAAGACAAGACTTACGTCCCTTGGGGGTTGAGCCAAAAAAGAATCCGCATGGTATGCTTCCTTGATGTCTTTAATTAGGTCTTGATGATGAATCACTCCTAGGAATCTAGAGTCAGGAAGAATAGTCTTAGGAGGAGTAATTGGACGTGTCTCTGCTGAGTAAATCCTAGAGAGTGCATCAGCCTTTCCATTGCGCGATCCTGGTCTATAAGAAATAATAAAATTAAATTGGTTTAAGAAAAGATTCCAGCGAGCCTGGCGAGGAGTCAGGCACTTAGCCGACCTGATAAACTCAAGATTACGATGATCTGTCAGAACGACTATTTGCTGTGCAGCTCCTTGCAGAAGGTGTCTCCATTCTTTGAAGGCGGCAATAATGGCCAACAACTCTCTATTGCCCACATCGTAGTTCTCTCAGCCGAAGACAACTGCTGGGAAAAGAAGGCACAGGGATGCAAGACATTCTTCTCACCTGTTCTCTGAGAGAGTATAGCTCCCACGGCACAGTCTGAAGCATCCACCTCTATTATGAAGGCAAGCTCTGGGTTGGGATGTACTAGAATAGGTGCAGTGGTAAATTTATCTTTTAGACGGGAAAATGCTTCCTGGGCTTGGGGAGTCCAGGAGAACTTAGACTCTTTCCGGGTAAGTTGGGTGATAGGTGACACTACCTCAGAGAAATTTCTAATGAAACGTCTATAGAAGTTGCAAACCCGATGAAGCGCTGTACCTCCTTCACATTTCTAGGACTTGGCCAATCATTGATGGCTTGGGTTTTCTTCCATCCATACTAATTCCTTGTGTAGACAGTACATACCCCAGAAATTGAATTTCGGTCCTTATGGAATTCACACTTTTCAAGTTGATGTAAAGATGATTTTGTCTTAGACGTTCCAAGACCATTCTCACATGTCCATGATGTTCCTCTGTGGAGTTAGAAAAAATTAAATATCATCCAAATAAATTACCACGAATGTATCTAGGAGATCCCTGAAGATGTCATTCACCAAGTGTTGGAAAGTGGCTGGGGCGGTACTCAGACCAAAAGGCATAACAGATATTCAAAGTGTCCATAGCGTGACCTGAATGCAGTCTTCCATTCATCCCCAGGTCTAATACGGACTAAGTTATAGGCCCCACGAAGATCTAGTTTAGAAAAAATTTTAGCATGTCGCACTCTCTCCAATAACTCAGGGATTAAAGGCAATGGATAACGGTTTCTAATAGTAACCTTATTAAGTTCCCTATAGTCTACGCATGGTCTCAGGGATCCATCTTTC
Organism: Oophaga sylvatica; assembly: GCA_033576555.1. Taxonomy (NCBI): domain Eukaryota; kingdom Metazoa; phylum Chordata; class Amphibia; order Anura; family Dendrobatidae; genus Oophaga; species Oophaga sylvatica. The sequence goes on from JARQOD010007905.1 coordinate 12,981, forward strand.
TTCTTTACAAAGAAATGGGTGCCCTGCAGGAGATGAAGAGGGGCGTATGAAGCCCTTGGCTAGATTTTCGTCTATGTATCTCTTTAAAGCCTTAGCTCGGGCCCCGCCAGGGGGTAGATCTTACCAAAAGGTATCTCTGCTCCAGGCAATAATTCAATTGGACAATCATATGGACGGTGAGGAGGAAGCTGGTCAGCGTTCTTCTTGTCACATAAATCCACATAGTCCTGGTATACAGCTGGTATTCAGGACTGACATGTTCCTTTAGGAACAGAGCAAGCTGAAATTTTTTGACTCATCTGTTTCTCTGGAAGTGTAATTCCTTGGTCTCCCAGTTAATGGTAGGATTCTGAGCCTGCAGCCATGGTAGCCCTAGAATAATGGGAAAGTGAGGAGAAGAGATAAGCATAAAGGACAGTTTCTCTTGATGATCTTTACCCATAAGAACCTAAAGGCTCTGTTTCCTGATCCACTGGTCCAGAGGTCAGCAGGGAGCCATCCACAGTTTCCATCTGTACGGAGCAGCCTTCTTCACTGAACGTATTCCCTGTTTCAGAGCAAAGGAGACATCCATAAAATTTCCACTTGCACCTGAGTCGATCAGCAGAGCTAGACACCCAGCTGAGTCAACCCAGAGTTTGATGGAAAGAAAAATGAGAATTGTTTTTCTTACAACTCAGCTGGGACACCGCTGAGGAAACTTGAAAGATGGCAGCTTTACACAGTCAACGTCCTCAGAGGTAACGGAGTTTAAGTCCGAGAAATCAAGATCTGTGCGCAGATCTCTGGAGCCTGAGGCTCGGACCTGACAGATCCCCTCTCGCAACACTCACAATGAATGAGTGCTGCAGTAGTCTTCGAGAACGGCTGGGCAGTTATAATAGAAGTGCCCTGACTTACCACATAAAACATAGATTCTCCTTAAAACGATGTTCCTTGCGTGCATCACTAACCCGTCGTAGTAAAGAGTCTACCTGCATGGGTTCAGGTTCAGGTTCCCGTGTAATCCTATCAAAGGTTCCTTAGCTGGAGAGGAAGGTAGGAAAAGGTTAGTACGATTGCTTTCGAACCATCTCTCTTGCCTGCGTTCAGTCAGACGAGTATCAATACGGATGCAGTAGTTAATAAAGTCACCTAACGCAGTGGGAGGGTCGGCACGAGCAAGTTCATCCTTAATTAGTGGGGATAACCCCTTTCGAAAAATAGATTTTTTGGCGGAATTGTCCCAGGTGGTATCAAGGGCCCATCTCCTGAAATCCAAGGCATATTCAGCTACTGAGTGCTTACCTTGGCGCAAAACTAACATGGCTGCTTCAGCTGTTGCACCTCGATTGGGGTCATCAAACACCTGCCCCATGGCTGAAATAAAGTCATCAAGGTGATTCAAACAATCATCCTCAGTCTCAATCAGAGGGTTTGCCCATATCAAAGCCTTGTTGGTAAGCAACATAATTATAGTAAGCACCTTAGATCGTTCAGTAGGAAATTGTGAAGCATGTGCAGAAAAAAAAGATTCATTGATTAACAAATCCCCTGAATTTTTCACGTTCACCACCAAAACGAAAAGGGGGCAACTTGGGAATCCCAGAACTCGGGGCCATGGCAGGAGCCTGGACTCGCCCCTCTAGAACCTCAATCCTGGCTCGCAAATCCTGGTAGTCTGTCCAACCACTTGCAAATTGTGATTATTTAGGTCCTGAAGATTTGTAAGACGGGTCTTTATATTCTGCAAATCTGCAAGGATATTATCAGTCACTCCACAAAGTTCCTTTATGCGGGCCTCCATTTTCCAGATCTTTTAAGACAGGATACTGGAAGAAGAGGAGAGAAAAAAAAAACAATAGTGTTCACCTGTGGCAACACTGAAGAAAGAAAAAACTTTAAGGGAACTGCTCACCTGGAATGGTTGTGAGAAGTCACAACCACTATCATCACAGAAAGCTTTCAACCAGACATCTGATATCCAGAGTTTCAGCAGACAAAAAGAGAAGAGAAAAAAAAAAACAATAGTGTTTACCTGTGATAACTCTGCAGAAAAAAACTTAAGGGAATTGCTCACCTGGAATGGTTGTGAGAAGTCACAACCACTGTTATCACAGAAAGTACAACCGGACATCGATATCCACAGTACAGCAGACAAGCCTTTCCAGACCCAGCAGACACTAACGTTTGGCTTCAGAATCTTGTAATGTATGTGATACAGTTCATATAGCGTCTTGTGCTTGGGTGCGATGAAAATACTTGAGACACAGGTTGAAAAGAAAGTCTTGTATTGCTTCATACAATTGGCAAAAATAAACACACAGGTTGCAAACACAGAAGCAGGAGACACAGCAGGCCAAAGTAATCTAAGTTCATCAATAACTCTCCAAACAGATTCAGATCTTCTTCTATGTTACCGCAAGTCCATGCAACCCTGAGGCTTTCAAGAGCAGGTTCAGAGTCCACAAGAGCTCAGAGTTCTCAGTAGAAATGGCTGGAGTACAAAGTCCAAGGCTTCAGGAGTCAGAACACAGGTTCACTGCAGGCCAGATTCTGAAGCAATACTGATTGCTCAGGTGTGGCTGTTTAAGAAGCAACCGGAGAGTAGAGTCAGGAGGGAACATGCAAGCTAAAACTCATTTTAACGGAGGGCAATGATAGCTGCAGCAAAACAGGAAAGCAAAATGGCGACGAACAAACTGAGTTTAGCAAGACAAAACAAGATATACCTAGATACCTTAACAAAATATGCCTCAATAACCTTTTGTCTCAACAGATTTGGGACAAACAGTCTCCCTGGAGGTCCTGCAGGGGCGTCCCCCTGAGCCTCTAACACCTCCTCCTCAACTCAGAAAATACAGCCGACACTACCACCCCTCCTGAAGGATAGGACTGGGTCATCCGTTTTCCCGGTCCCTGGGAAACTGCGAGACAAGGCATCAGCCTTTACATTCTTAGACCCCGGGCGATAAGTGACGACAAAATTAAACCTGGTAAAAAACAACGACCATCGAGCTTGTCTGGAATTCAGACGCTTAGCGGATTCCAAATACAACAGGTTCTTGTGAATAGTAATAACGGTAACCGGGTGGACTGCCCCTCCAAAAAGTGACGCCATTCTTCAAAAGCTAACTTAATGGCCAAAAGTTCCTATTGCCGATATCATAATTCCTTTCGGTGGACGACAATTTCTTAGAAAAGAAAGCGCACGGATGCCATTTACCAGGGGACGGACCCTGGGACAATATAGCACCCACCCCTACGTCAGACGCATCCACCTCCACAATGAACGGCGAGATGCATGTGGTTGGATGAGAACGGGTGCCGAAGCAAAACATTTCTTCAAAGAGAAAAGGCTTGGCAAGCTTTGTCCGACCATTTAGAAAAATCCGTCCCTTTTCTTGTCATGTCAGTGAGAGGTTTGACGACAGATGAGAAATTACAAATAAATTTCCGGTAGTAGTCAGCAAACCCCAAAAAACGCTGCAGAGCCTTAAGATCCCCTGGCTGATCCCATTCAAGCACTGCTCTCACCTTTTCAGGGTCCATACGGAAACCGGAGGCTGACACCAAAAAACCCAAAAACTGAAGTTCCTGTACGGCAAATACACACTTCTCCAGTTTGGCGTATAATTTATTGTCTCGCAAGATCTGCAACACCTGTCTCACATGCTCCTGATGAGACACAAGATCTGGCGAGTAAATTAAAATGTCGTCCAAATATACAACCACAAACAGCCCCACAAGGTGACGAAAAATGTCATTAACAAAATGTTGGAATACTGCTGGTGCAGTAGTCAGACCAAAAGGCATGACTAGGTTCTCATAATGTCCCTCCGGCGTGTTAAATGCCGTTTTCCACTCATCCCCCTCTTTTATCCTAATCAGATTATACGCCCCCCTGAGATCCAATTTAGAAAACCATTTGGCGCCAACAATTTGATTGAAGAGATCAGGAATAAGAGGGAGTGGATACGGATCTCGAACAGTAATCCGATTAAGTTCGCGGAAATCCAAGCAAGGGCGTAGGCCTCCATCTTTCTTCTTCAAAAAGAAGAACCCCGCGGCTACTGGGGAAGATGAAGGTCTAATATGCCCTTTGGCCAGACTTTCAGAAATATAATCTTTCATAGCCTGCCTCTCAGGACCAGAAAGATTATACAACCTAGCTTTAGGCAACTTAGCATCAGGAAGGAGATTAATAGAGCAGTCATACACGCGATGAGGAGGCAACTCCTGACACCCCTCCTCAGAGAAAACATCCCCAAAATCCTCCAAAAAAGGAGGCAATGTACTAGGCACGACCGCACTGATGACTGTATTCATGCAGTTGCTTTTGCAAAACTCACCCCATTGGCTTATTTCTCTGGACTGCCAATTAATCACAGGGTTATGTTTAACCAACCAAGGAAGTCCCAACACAATGGGAGTAGGTAGACCCTCCAACACATAACAAGATAATTGTTCCCTATGTATTGCCCCTACCCGAAGGTCAATGTTATGAACCTCATGAACAAAGCTACCTTGGCCGAGAGGCCTGGCGTCAATGGAGAATATAGGGATCGGTTTGACCAATACACTCAGATGCATACCTTGAGCCTGAGCAAACTGAGCGTCAACCAGATTAGCCCGGAACCACTATCAAGAAGAACAGACAATCTCTCCACTCTCGTACCAACTACCACCTCCACTGGTACAAGGAACTGAGAAGAACTGGCGGATGAAATACATACTCCCAGGTTGTCGTCCACCACACAACCTGGGATTAACAGTTTTCCGGCGACTTTTGGCTCAACAAGGCACGGGATGGACATTCTCCAACAAAATGTCCCTCTTTCCCGCAGAAAAAACATCTTCTAGTCCTGCGGCGTACCGCCAATCCCCTCCTACGAAATGATGTCCCTCCCAACTGCATAGGCTCATCCGAACAGACAAGGGGAACCTCAACTAAGGGACTTTAGTGGTAGGTGGAGAAACAACAGGGAGTGGGGTTACCTCACCCCTCTCCCGAAGCCGTCTATCAGTACGGATAGCTAAGGCCATAGCAGCCTCCAGAGAAGGAGGAGACTCATACTGAGCCAAAACGTCTTTTAATTTATCAGAAAGCCCATGACAAAACTGGCTCCTAAGAGCTGGGTCATTCCACTGAGTATCTGTGGCCCATCTACGAAACTCAGAAGCAAATTCCTCTGCCGGACGATCTCCCTGCTGTATCTTACGTAATTTTGTCTCAGCAAGAGAGACCCGATCTGGGTCATCATATACCAATCCCAGGGCAGTAAAAAATTGATCTACAGACAGTAGAGCCGGGATCCCGGAGGAAGGGAAAATGCCCAGGATTGAGGGTCCCCTTGCAGAAGTGAGATAACAATTCCCACTCTCTGCTCCTCACTCCCTGATGATCGAGGCCGAAGCCGAAAATACAATTTACATGCCTCCCGGAAGGTGAAAAATTTGTCTCGCCCACCAGTGAACCTGTCCTGGAGAGCAACCTTAGGTTCAACTCTGGTTTGCTCCAGGGGAGACAAAACTTTGGACTTAATGTCCGTCAGCTCCATGGATAATCCCTGCAACTGCAGAGCCAGCTGGGCTACTGGATCCATGGTAACTGGAGATAATTTTTAGGGCCAGTGAAAATGTCACGCTGTCTAATGATATGTATACAATGTCAGTAAACTATTAATACAGGAACAACACTCTAAACAAAACTAGTATAGCAACATCAGCATGTAAGTATAGAATAGATTTACCTGACACGATATCTGCTGAACTCAGGGTTAATCTTGAGGACTTGATGAGCTGAAACAGGAAAGAGGTGGACCGGGATCTAACCTGACCCTAAACTGGGGTCCTAACTAATCCCTCACCTTGGAGGTACTGATAATGGTTCAGAGGTCCAAGTCACCAACCTAACCCTGTCTCCTATCAGACCCTGAACCCTGTAATCAGTCCTAAGAAGGATCCTGACTACCACCAAAGGGATATGGGCTGATCTTAGCTAAATACACAGATTAGACATATAAGACAGACAGGATAACACTCGCTTGCATACACACTCAAACACCAAAGGAACATAAATGGTCTGGGAAATAAACTCTAACCAAGTTGAGCTTAGAACAACTAAGGAGCTCACAACTAAAGTCTATACAGATTCATTCCTATCTGTGGTCTGCATGAAGGTTTCACTGGCAACTCCCAAGCAGACAACCAGGAATTTAAAGGAAACCAATCAACAAATAATCAATTGCAGCCGGGAGAAACTGCACCCAGTCCCAGCACCGAGCACAGACAGAATTAACTCCCTAGCTGCCAAACACAAAGAAACAGCAGCTCAGCTGTGAGAAGTCAAAATGTGCAACCGCGACGATCTTCGTGGCAATGCACACATGACACATGGCTACGGCGCCAACAAGCAGGAGGTGGAGTAATGTTTTGGGCTGGAATCATGGGGAGAGAGATTGTCGGCCCCTTTAGGATCCCTGAAGGGGTAAAGATGAACTCCATAGTGTATGTTGAGTTTCTCAAACAGCACTTCCTGCCATGGTTCAAGAAGAAGAACCGTGCATTCTGCAGCAAGATCATTTTCATGCATGATAATGCACCGTCTCATGCTGCACATAACACATCTGCATCTCTGGCTGCTATGGGCATAAAAGGGGACAAACTTATGATGTGGCCCCCATGCTCCCCTGACCTCAACCCCATTGAGAACCTCTGGAGCATCACCAAAAGGAGTGTCTATGATGGCGGGAGGCAGTTCACATCTAAGCAACAGCTCTGGGAGGGTATTCTGTCCTCATGCAAAACAATTGAAGCAGAAACCATCCAAAACCTGACAAATTCAATGGACGAGAGAGTTCAGAAGCTCTTTTCGAACAAGCGGTCCTATGTGCAAATGTAACATCACCTAGAATAAAGTTTTGAGTTGAAAACTATTTGATTTCAGTTTGTAAGAACCTGCTAATGCTTATAATTTCAAAAATGACCATATTTTTGTTCTTTATTAAAATGAAAAGGTTGAAAACTCTGCTGTGCATAATAATTTGGAACATGCATTTTGAGTGCAGTTTGAGTGTTTTATTTTTTAAAAAATATACTGTTATCATAGGCAGTTTGTACAAAAACCTTTCAATTGTACTCTAATAGTTATTTGACTGGAAAATTACAATGACTGAAATTCATATAGGTAATTTGGGAAAATCTGAGAAAATATCTTTTGCATAATAATTTGGAACACAGTGTATGTGTGAACTCTGTTAATCCATAGAGCCGCTAGAAGGAGTGCCGCAGCGCTATATGGCGATGTGTGCGAACTCACTTAACACAACTGAGTCGCAAAATAAACACGCTAGGGTGCTGTCTAGCGTTGAAAGCGAACCCTGTTATGTCACAGAGCCGCTGAGACAAACTTCTGTGTCCTGTCAGGCACCCAGGTACACAGTGAACAGCTAAGCGAACATTGAACGTGATCATGCACTAATGTCCTCGCGGAAGTCACCCGCAATCTATGGCGTCTGAACGCCAGACCCTGAATACGGCAATCAAACTCCTCACCGGTTATGCCGGCAATCTAGGGCATCTAGGACACCGACCCTGACCAGCTAGCATACCAAACTTCTCACCGATTAAGTCGGTATTCTAGGGGCTTATATCAGTCGGGCTCTAACCACACACACGCATGACCACACTGGCGCTAAGCATATAATGATTGATATTAGCGCATGGTGGCCCAGCCATGCCACCCTTTTATAGCAACAGCTACAGGACCTGCCAGAAACAAGGACCAATGAGAAACTGTTCCAAACACATGTAGTTTCATGACCTTCCTGGCGGACCAATAGGAGCTGCTGCAGTACCTGAACATGTGACCCATGATCTCCAATGAGAGATCTTACCCTGGGCATGCTCAGAAGGGAAAACGCAGGACTTCGTCCCAAAGACGTCTGCTCCAGTACTGGCTATAATAGCAGATCCAGGAGAGGCAGCAGCAAGTCTCTGCACAGTACCGGAATGGGCAAGCCGCTGGGACCGACGTCTTTGCTGAGCAGGCTCCACTGCGGCCGGAGATGAATGGGGGACCTCAGCGGGACTGGTTCGAGACTCCCCTTATGCAGCAGCGGGAACTTGAACCCTAACACCTTTATCTTTCAACCATCCATGATAGGAGTTAAAGAAGGATTTCCATTTTTCTCCGTTCATCTCTCCATTTTCATTCATTCCCGCCTTACACAATATTTTGTCAATTCCAATCAGTGCCTGTTTCCCTTCTCTGCGTACTACTAAGTCTTTGGCTGTAACGCCTTCTTTGGCATTTTGGTTACCCATTCTTTTCGGTTCTCCTCACTCAGAGTAGACTCCTCAATCACTTAGACAATGGGCCACAAATATTTCTGAACCACACCACTACTTGCCCTCCAGGACTTATACGCCAACCAGAAAAACAGACCAAAAACACCGATCCCGAGACACACCCACAACACAATCATCGGATCCATGCTGTCATTCTTAAGTTCTCCAAAGGATAGAAGGCAGGACTGACAATTTATCTGAAGGGATTCTACTGGTTCAAAGGGACCGGAGCCAGACAACAATCTGTGAATTACCTGGGAGCCGACCGCTAGGGGGTGAGGGAGTCTCTTCTATGTAGCGATATAATTTAGGTAGAATATAATAGTTATTCTTACCTCAGCGCTGTATATATATCACCAACAGAGAGCTTCGCTCGTCCCACGTCTCGGACCGGTCGAACACCCCAGGGCAGATTAACTCAGGTCCCTGTTCGGGCGCCAGCTGTCATCACTGCTTTCTTGCTGCTTCCATCCTTTGGCATGCGGTACCGGAGAGAATAAGACACAAGACATGTAGTATGTGTCAACAGGCTCTAACTTTATTACAAAGCATAGGGTTTATATACACACCCTGAAGGCAGGAAAAGGATTTACCATATATGGTCCGATCATACAATTTAGCTGTGCAAACAAAAACTGGTTTCTATTCCCGTGACGCCTATGTTTGAAACATTTTATCTGATTTCACCCGATGACTTAGCAAGGACACGTTATTTTCTATTGAAACAAAGAAGGAACATTCAGTTGTTATTTTGACCCAAGGTAACCGTCAGATTTATTTAGCATAGATGGGTCTTTGTACTTGAGGAACCTTATTTTCTGCTATAACAATAGGCAAACAGTATGGCAGTGACAATTAAAGAATAATGGGAACTTTGCTTCATGTGGCAAGTTAGTACGTTGGGTCAAAAGGTTATTGTAGTGCGTGTAGTGTTGGGGCAGGGCAGGCCTTGCATTCAATGCATAGGCAAACAATGTGGCAGTACGAAATAAAGAATAATGGTAACTTTGAATCAACATACTGGATGGCCACATGAAGCAAAGGGTTATTGGAGTGCATGTAATGTTGGACCAGGGCAGGCCTTGCATTCAATGAAAATAAAAACAGTATGGCAGTACCAAATAAAGAATAATGGGAACTTTGCTTTCATGTGGCCATCCAGTACGTTACTTCAAAGGGGTATTGAGGTGTGTGTAACTTTGGGGCAGGGCAGGCCTTGCATTCAATGCATAGGTAAGCAGTATGGGAGACACACTTTCTTATAATAGGAACATTTTTTCATGAGCTAGCCTAGTTACTGTTTAATAATGGGAACATCAAAGCATAGCCGACTATGTATTGTATTGGTTGAAATCAATGCTAAAGTTGAAAAACGCATGAAAAACGCTACATGTGAATATAACCAAGGTGGTGGAAGTACATTTTTTGGGGGGTTGTTTATTTTGCCTTACATGCAAATCATTACCCTGGAAAGGATGGGTTTTTTTGTATGTTTTGGTGTGCGCCTGTAAAAGTGGCGTAACACTCTGACAACATTATTCACAGCAGTGACCATGGAGTCAGAAATGCTTCCAGGGGTCTTCCCCATGATGTTCCCATGTCATTTGTGCACTATTCCCATAGATTTCCGACGTTTTGATTCTCTAAAAAGACCTCCGGGGGGAGGTTGCGGTAAAAAGCTTGGGTTTCCCATAGACTTACATTGAGCTCATTGCTTGGGTAGAGCACCCGAGCATTCCAATTTGCTCGACACGAGCAATTAGCACCCGAGCATTTTAGTGCTCGCTCATCACTAGTCATCACCTTGATGTGGGGGAGGGGCAGTTTCTCTGCTGCGGACATCTCCCACCAGGAGTTCCATCTGCCTTTGCTGCTGTTGGATCTATTGCATCAAGTGTTTATTTGTCTCCTGTTTTTCCTGCTCTTACTCCCAGTACTGCTGCTCTTGGCGTTGCTGCTACTCTTGATGCTGCTGGTGATGATGCTGTAGCCTTAGGATCAGGGGCTTGATCATCTAATCCATTTTGTCTGACCATTGTTCCATCCCTGTAGCCGCCTACACCAGGACATACTGTATGATTTGCAAAAAAGAAACAAGTGATGTCAGCTTACCCCAATCTTCACATTGCATGTGTATCTTCACTCCTCGCACGTATATGGCAGAGCAACCAGAGCAGATGAAAACGAAAAAAAGAAAAATCCAGCGTAGAGTAGAAGTTATTAAAAAGTTCAATTCTTTAATGAATAAGATAAAAAATAAACAGCAATATATAAGCAGTACAGGTCCACAAAAGTGTAGCAGAGCGATCAACGCGTTTCGACGTAAAGTCTTTCTCAAGATCTAACTCTGACTGAGGCTAAGCGTTCTTTATAGTAGTAACGCACTACACCTGGAGAAGAACTCCTGGTGTGGCCATCATGTGAAAACAATTACATATGACTGCAAAAAATAGCTGCAGTGACTAAACAAATAAAGACAACCTCAAGAACAATATATATACACACATTAAAAAAAAATGTTAACTCTACAGCTAGAAACACCCCATATGGTGAACTTATAGATACAGATTAATAATGTTTAATTAGATCGCACCTGGCATTTAAGCCTGCTGGAGATCTAGTACCTAAGGTAAAGATCCAAAAAGACTCTCTGTTAAGCAGTTTGCGTTTGTGATCTCCACCTCGGTGCGGTTGTGACACTTTTTCTATGCCATTAAATCTAAATGAACTAACGTCCCCTTTATGTTCCCGCAAGAAATGTTTCGACACAGCCGAGGATGAGTGAGCTAGGGGATTAACCGCATCTGATAAATGCCGTCTGATGCGTACTTTTAGAGGACATGAAGTGCATCCTACATATAATACATCGCATTTAGTACAAGCGATTAAATAGACAACGTACGTAGTGTTGCAATTTATGTAGTTGTTAATTTGATATATTCTATCTCCTAGCGCTGAAGTAAAGATCTTAGTTCTATTAGCATATATACAGGCTTTACACTTATTCGCACCGCACTTGTAAAATCCTTTTGTACTTAACCAGTTATCTGTATGAGGTGTCATATCATTACTTGAAAAAAAACTGGGTGATAATATGTTCTGGAGAGTAGGTGCTTTTTTGGCTGAAAAAAGAATATCATTGTTAGAGATAATTTCTTTCAAAAGGGGGTCAGAGTTTAATACAGGGAGATATTTTTTAACAATGGCAGTAATTTGCGAATATTCTTTGCTAAATTGCGTGGTAAAAGCTATACGATTCTTTCGCATTATATTATCTTTAGCCTTCTGTGACAAAAGATCTTTTCTATCTAGATGCATGGCTTTATTAATCGCTTTTTTTAGAATCGTATGCGAGTAGCCACGATTGAAAAATTTTTTCTCAGTTTTTTTCACTTCTTTAACATAAGTAACTTCTTCTGTGCAATTGCGTTTTAATCTTACTAATTCTCCATATGGTAAATTATTAATGACATGTCTGGGGTGGCAAGAGTCTGCTGCTAAGACAGAATTACACGCTGTTGGTTTTGAATATGGTGAGACTATTATGGTCTTCTTGTTGGTATCCCCTAATAAAGTTAGGTCGAGAAAATTAATCATGGATTTGTTAAATTGGTAAGTGAATTTCAGATTGAAGTCATTATTATTGAAATAAGTAAAGCAATCTAACATTTCATCTTTACTGCCCTCCCAAATAAACAGTAAATCGTCGATATAACGACCATACCATTTAATATGTTTAGAATATGGATTATTATCATTATATATAAAGAGTTCTTCCCAACAAAACATGACTAAATTAGCCAAAGAAGGAGAAAACTTGGCTCCCATACTGACTCCACTTATTTGTAGAAAATATTCATTATCAAATGAGAAATAATTATGATTTAATAAAAATTCTATTGCCAGATACAAAAAATCTTTCATCGCTGTACTGTAAACCATCCAAAACCGATGCGACATATTTAGTGTCTCTAATAAAACTAGGATGGTTTTTTGTGGGAAGATAATTTTCAATGGTTCTCCTGCGACGTGATTAGTTTATACCCCTCGATACCGCACACAGTTGCCTTAAGATGTCTCAAATACTATCTTGACAAATTTAGTCCTTACAGTACAGCGATGAAAGATTTTTTGTATCTGGCAATAGAATTTTTATTAAATCATAATTATTTCTCATTTGATAATGAATATTTTCTACAAATAAGTGGAGTCAGTATGGGAGCCAAGTTTTCTCCTTCTTTGGCTAATTTAGTCATGTTTTGTTGGGAAGAACTCTTTATATATAATGATAATAATCCATATTCTAAACATATTAAATGGTATGGTCGTTATATCGACGATTTACTGTTTATTTGGGAGGGCAGTAAAGATGAAATGTTAGATTGCTTTACTTATTTCAATAATAATGACTTCAATCTGAAATTCACTTACCAATTTAACAAATCCATGATTAATTTTCTCGACCTAACTTTATTAGGGGATACCAACAAGAAGACCATAATAGTCTCACCATATTCAAAACCAACAGCGTGTAATTCTGTCTTAGCAGCAGACTCTTGCCACCCCAGACATGTCATTAATAATTTACCATATGGAGAATTAGTAAGATTAAAACACAATTGCACAGAAGAAGTTACTTATGTTAAAGAAGTGAAAAAAACTGAGAAAAAATTTTTCAATCGTGGCTACTCGCATACGATTCTAAAAAAAGCGATTAATAAAGCCATGCATCTAGATAGAAAAGATCTTTTGTCACAGAAGGCTAAAGATAATATAATGCGGAAGAATCGTATAGCTTTTACCACGCAATTTAGCAAAGAATATTCGCAAATTACTGCCATTGTTAAAAATATCTCCCTGTATTAAACTCTGACCCCCTTTTGAAAGAAATTATCTCTAACAATGATATTCTTTTTTCAGCCAAAAAAGCACCTACTCTCCAGAACATATTATCACCCAGTTTTTTTTCAAGTAATGATATGACACCTCATACAGATAACTGGTTAAGTACAAAAGGATTTTACAAGTGCGGTGCGAATAAGTGTAAAGCCTGTATATATGCTAATAGAACTAAGATCTTTACTTCAGCGCTAGGAGATAGAATATATCAAATTAACAACTACATAAATTGCAACACTACGTACGTTGTCTATTTAATCGCTTGTACTAAATGCGATGTATTATATGTAGGATGCACTTCATGTCCTCTAAAAGTACGCATCAGACGGCATTTATCAGATGCGGTTAATCCCCTAGCTCACTCATCCTCGGCTGTGTCGAAACATTTCTTGCGGGAACATAAAGGGGACGTTAGTTCATTTTGTTTTAATGGCATAGAAAAAGTGTCACAACCGCACCGAGGTGGAGATCACAAACGCAAACTGCTTAACAGAGAGTCTTTTTGGATCTTTACCTTAGGTACTAGATCTCCAGCAGGCTTAAATGCCAGGTGTGATCTAATTAAACATTATTAATCTGTATCTATAAGTTCACCATATGGGGTGTTTCTAGCTGTAGAGTTAACATTTTTTTTTAATGTGTGTATATATATTGTTCTTGAGGTTGTCTTTATTTGTTTAGTCACTGCAGCTATTTTTGCAGTCATATGTAATTGTTTTCACATGATGGCCACACCAGGAGTTCTTCTCCAGGTGTAGTGCGTTACTACTATAAAGAACGCTTAGCCTCAGTCAGAGTTAGATCTTGAGAAAGACTTTACGTCGAAACGCGTTGATCGCTCTGCTACACTTTTGTGGACCTGTACTGCTTATATATTGCTGTTTATTTTTTATCTTATTCATTAAAGAATTGAACTTTTTAATAACTTCTACTCTACGCTGGATTTTTCTTTTTTCGTTTTCATACTGTATGATTTGTCCACAGCTGCTACCATTGCTACTGGAACGTTGCCCGCATTCAAAACACCACTTGGGGTAGGATGGCTCACTCAGCTTCTCCCCGAGGTAGACACAGGAACACTTTATGTTAAAGTCTTTGGGTGGATTATTGTTTTATAATCCATTAAAACAAAATAGTAACACAAAAGAGCCTTTCTGTCACAAATGAAAATCCAGACAAAAATCTCCACCAGCCTTCTGGGACAAACACACTGCAACTCCCACTGGAATTTAAGCTTGGAGACTTCCTTTCTCCAAACTATAACTTTTTTTTATTGGCAAACAGATCTGAATGAGGGCTTATTTTTTGTTGGACAAGTTGCAGATTTTTTCGGTACCATTTTGGGACATATAATATTTTTTGCTCCTTTTTTATTCAGATTTCTCAGACACTGAATGAACAAAACCAGCAATTCAGTTATTTTTTTATTTTATTTTTATTTTTTGCGCCGTTCCCCGTGTGGGAAAAGTGATAAGACAGATATGTATGGCAGGTACCATATTTATTGTATATATATTTTTTCATTTGCTATTGTTACACACTAAAAACAATATTTTACAAAAATGAATTTGTTTTTGCATCTTCATATTCTGAGAGCTGAAACTGTTTTGTTTGCCAAATTAGCCATATTAAGGCTTGCTTTTTGAGTAATGATTTGGGGTTTTCATTTATACCCTTTTGTAACATATGACTTTCCTATTGACTTTTTTGTGAGTCATTGTGATGAAAAACTGACATTGTTGGCTTGTTTTTTATTTTTTACGGCGTTCGTCGTACAGAATAAAGTGCCAGTTTTACAGAGCGGGTCGTTACGAATTAGCCAATTCCAATTTTGTGTACTTTTATTTGTTTATTTTGCTTTATTACGAATGCTGAGTTTTATGTTGCGAAACTGTTTTTCGTGATTTGTGTGTGCTTTTCTTTGTGTTCTCTGAACTTTTTTACATATTTTATTCTACTTTTTTACTTTTTCATTTAGTCATACTGTGGGATATGTACAATATATGTTTTACATTGGTCACTGGCTTATAGCTGGATCTCACAGGCTACTGTACCGTGGAGTATTCACATGACCTCAGGGTACCATGGTAATCATCAGGACCTGCGATTCTCCGATGGTTGCCAAGGAGTTCTTGTGACCCACTTTCAACAAAGTAAATACCACTGTCATGTTTAACAGTGGATTTTAAGGGGTTTATTGGCCACGATCTCCTCCGCAAGTGGCCGGTGTCAATACAGCAGGGTGTGATCGGTCATGTACAGCTGACAACCATGAGAATTGCTGCCGGACACGCTATTACTTTTATTTTTTCAGCATTGTTAAAAAGCAATGCAGTGGAACAAGACCCCATAATGACTGCCATTAAAAGGTGTGTTGGCGGTCATTATGGGACTTTATTTTGACTGTGTCTGTCTTGCTGTGTCTTAGTTACAATCTACCTATGGGTTAGTAATTGAGGTATCATATACATACCTCTCTATTACTAGCCTGTTGGCTTGATGTCATTGGCCATAAAACAGCTGACATCAACCCCAAAACGATTACCCCACTTGCCACCGCACCAAGGATAGTGGGAGCAGTCAAGCAAAGCACCATAATTGGCAAATCTAATAGATGCGCCTTTTCTGGTGGGGTTGTGGCTGCTATTTTTAGGCTGGTGGCTAATATCTATGTCCTCTTACCAGTCTGAGAATACAGGCCCCAGCAATTTGCTTTAGCTTGGCTTGTTGTCAAAAATGGGGGATCCCACAGTGTGGGACCCCTTTATTCTTTATAACCAGCCATGATGAAAAAGTTGACAGCTGAGGGTTGCAGCCCATAGCTGTCAGTTTTGCCTGAGTTGGTTATCAAAAACAGAAGTAACCCCATTTTTTTTTTTTACACAGGCACCGGCTGATAAATACTTCCATCAGCGGCACCTTCTCTCGCCGCTCATACGTGTGACCCGAGGTAACCTTCTTATCTTCATCTGGCGACCTGGGAACCGTCGCACTCTGATGGGTGGTAATGATCTCTCTTCTTATCTGAGCCGCTGGTGTTTCTCGCATTGTCATACAGATAACAGCATGATAAACACCCGATGCTCGGGGTGCTGAACGCAAACAGTATCAAGGACTTCCTGGAGGAGTCCTTGTTCGCTACGGACCCCAAAATTTACTGTACAGTTTTGCCCATCTCTCGACTTTTTGAGCATCAAAAGCCCACTTAATTGCATATCTCCAGAAGCAAAAGTCGAACGTGATGTACAGGCACTTCAATAAACTGGCCATTACAATGGACAAGCATTACTTGGGCATAGTTGTAATTTTCATTTGGCAACATATACTGCTGCTTGTTTCTGTAAAACATCTCTAGAGTTAAAATCAATACTAAACCTGTTAATAAATTGTCAGAGAGAAGTAATTTCCAAAAATTTGTTGGGCAGTTGCTACCAAGATTCACCATGCCATACCTCACCTTGTTATTTAGTGGTGGTGAAATTCCACAATCTGCATAGCTCATGCACATTAACAAAAAATAATATTTTTTCTGTTGCTAAACGTGATACAGCCAGCCATATCCCACGTTGAAGCTGTCTGCAGACCTAACTCACGTTAAAAAAAATAATTTTTCTGTTGCAAAACGTGATATAGCCTGCCGTATCCCACGTTGTAGTTTTGTGGTGGTGAGATGAAGCTGTTTGAAAACCTAACACACATTAAAAAAACAAATAATTGTTTTGCAAAATGTCATATAGCCTGCTGTTGTGAATGGGTTTGAGATGAGTTCTGAGCAGAGGCTCCCTCTGGTGGTTACAAGCGGTACTAGTGAGGATTGGGAATCAGGTGTTACTGATTGGTCTTATTTAAGGGAATCATTTTCCCATCAGGGTTGCCGGTGATCAATTGTTCTGGTCTGAATCCTTCTTTCCAGTTTCCCTTGTAGCCTGCTGTGTCGTGTCTGCATCTCCTGCTATCAGATAAGACTATTTCTTATTTTGTGTTTTTGCTATATTTTTGCATTTTGTCCTGCACTTCTGTGGGGGCCTTCTGGGTCCCCTCCGGGGGCTTTTGCCCTCTCAGTTTAGTCCAGCCACTGTGTTTTGTACTTTTGCTTTTTGCAGTTTTTTCAGTGGCTGCTGTTTTTGTTACACCAGAGAACTAATTTAGGTGGTAGAGGTCGTGTGATCTCAGGTGATTTTGAAATTAGTAGAGTTGGTGTTTTTCAGGGTTTTCTGGGATTGCAGTAAGTACCCTTCCTGTCCTTTTCTATTTAGATAGTTTGGGCCCCAGCGTTTGCTCATACTATTTTCTTTCTGTGTCAGTATTTCCTCTTGTCTAACCGCCATTACATGTTTGGGGGCTTTCTATTATCTTTGGGGTTCTGCTCCGGGGCAGATAGCTTTCCTATTTCTATCTTTAGGTGTAGTTAGTTTCTCAGGCTGTGACGAGGCGTCTAGGACCATCGTAGGAACGCTCCACGGCTGCCTCTAGTTGCGGTGGTTAGTCAGGGTACTGCAATCTCATAGATTCCAACTGCTCTGGTGTATTTCCTTTTTTACCTGCACTCCTCAGCTACCGTAACATAACAGTATCACCGGCCAGAAAAATTGTATGGTACTCACAGAAGGGAAAAAATATTTTGAAGGAAGAAAAGTTGTCAGAGATATTTTTCTGTTTGTTGCATTTTTTTTTTTTTCCCTCTGTATCTCTGGGTGCTGGGGAGGATCTTTTCTCCCAATGGAGTTTGCACAGTTGTCTGGCCGTGTGGATCAGCTTGCCACTGAGGTTCGGAGTATTGCTATCTATCTTGCTGGGTTGCCTGTTGTGGAACCTAGGATCCCCATGCCAGATTTGTTTTCAGGGGATCGAGCTAAGTTTCAGAATTTCAAAAATAATTGTAAATTGTTTCTTGCCTTAAAATCTAAGTCCTCAGGAAACGCAGCGCAGCAGGTTCAAATTGTCATCTCTCTCCTGCGCGGCGATCCTCAGGATTGGGCTTTTTCCCTGACACCTGGGGATCCTGTTTTGAGTGATGTTGATGCATTTTTTCAGGCTTTGGGGTTATTGTACGATGAGCCTAATGTCACTGATCAAGCTGAAAAAGCCTTGTTGGCATTAAATCAGGGGCTTGATGACGCTGAGTTATACTGTCAGAGATTCCGTAGGTGGGCAGTCCTGACCAAATGGAATGACGACGCTTTGGCGGCCCTTTTCCGGAAGGGTCTGTCGGATAATGTAAAGGATGTTATGGTGGGATTCCCTGTCCCCTCTGGTCTCAATGATTCTATGTCATTAGCGATTCAAATTGACAGACGTTTGCGTGAGCGGAGAAGTATGCGTGGAGTGGTGTTGCCTTGTGAGCCAGCTGCTGAGCCCATGCAGTGTGATGGAGTGGTGTCTGGGGCACAGCGTCATGAGTTTCGAAAGCGCAATGGGTTATGTTTCTACTGTGGTGATGCCTCTCATGCTATTTCAGTCTGCCCTAAGCGGGGAAGACGTTTTGCACGCTCAGTTGTCTTGGGTAGTGTTCAGACTAAGTTTTTATTAACTGTCACTCTGATATGCTCTCTGTCCTCATTTCTGCTCAGGCTTTCGTTGATTCTGGAGCAGCTATTAACCTGATGGATTATGATTTTGCTAAACGTTGTGGATTTCCCTTGATACCCCTACAGAAGTCTATTCCCCTTCTGGGGATCGATTCTACCCCTTTGGCTGAGAATAAACCCCAGTTTTCTACTCAGGTGATAATGAGGGTTGAACCTGATCACCAGGAGTGCTGCAAATTTTTGGTTCTATATAATCTGCATGACATTATCGTGCTGGGTTTCCCTTGGTTACAGTCTCATAATCCTGTTTTGGATTGGAAATCTGTGTCTGTAACCAGTTGGGGCTGCCAATGTGTTAATACCAACACTCCTGTTTTTTCTGCCTTCCCCCAGGCTGAGGATGTTCCTGACTTTTTGTTTGATTTTTCTGATGTGTTTAGCGAAAGTAAATCTGCATCCTTACCTCCCCATAGGAGCTATGACTGCGCTATTGAATTAGTGCCTGGTAGTAAATTCCCTAAGGGTCGCCTTTTTAACTTGTCTGTACCTGAACATGACGCTATGCGGTCTTATATCAAGGAATCATTGGAGAAGGGTCATATCAGACCATCCTCTTCACCCTTAGGTGCCGGTTTTTTCTTTGTGGCCAAAAAAGATGGTTCATTAAGGCCGTGTATTGATTATCGTCTCTTGAACAATATTACTGTGAAATATCAATACCCGTTACCCTTGATTTCTGACCTGTTTTCCAGGGTGAAAAACGCTACTTGGTTTACCAAGCTTGACCTCAGGGGGCGTATAACCTTATTCGCATTAAGCACGGGATGAATGGAAGACGGCATTTAACACCCCTGAAGGGCATTTTGAGTACCTTGTGATGCCCTTTGGGCTCACTAATGCTCCTTCCGTCTTCCAGTCCTTCATGAATGACATTTTCAGGGATTTTGTGGACAAGTTTCTGATTGTTTATTTGGATGATATCTTGATTTTTTCTAATGACTGGGACTCTCATGTGAAACATGTTCGAACTGTATTCCAGATTTTGAGAGAGAATGCTCTGTATGTGAAGGGATCAAAGTGTCTTTTTGGCGTACAGAAGATCTCATTTC
Source organism: Oophaga sylvatica (assembly GCA_033576555.1). Lineage (NCBI taxonomy): Eukaryota > Metazoa > Chordata > Amphibia > Anura > Dendrobatidae > Oophaga > Oophaga sylvatica. The sequence continues at coordinate 32,848 of JARQOD010007905.1, forward strand.
TGGGATTCATTTTGTCCCCATCTGTTATTGAAATGGACCCGGTCAAGGTTCAGGCCATCTGTGATTGGGTCCAACCTACTTCATTAAAGGCTCTTCAGAGATTTTTGGGTTTTGCCAATTTTTATCGTAAATTTATTGGTAATTTCTCTGTTATTGTTAAACCATTAACTGATTTGACCAGAAAGGGTTCTGATGTGGTGAATTGGCCTCCTGAGGCAGTCTCTGCGTTTCAGGAACTTAAGCAGAGATTCACTTCTGCTCCTGTTCTACGGCAGCCTGATGTTTCTCTGCCATTTCAGGTGGAGGTTGATGCCTCTGAAATTGGGGCAGGTGCCGTTTTGTCCCAAAAAGATCCAGAGACCTCTAAAAGTAACCCTTGTGCCTTTTTCTCTCGAAAATTTTCTCCTACTGAACGTAATTATGACGTGGGTAATCGGGAGTTATTGGCCATGAAGTGGGCTTTTGAAGAGTGGAGACATTGGCTGGAGGGAGCCAAACATCAGGTGGTGGTCCTTACGGACCATAAGAATCTGGTCTATCTGGAATCTGCCAAGCGACTCAATCCTAGACAGGCCAGGTGGGCCTTGTTTTTCACACGTTTTAATTTTGTGGTTTCCTTTCTTCCTGGCACTAAGAATGTTAAGGCGGATGCCCTCTCGAGGAGTTTCCTTGCGGACTCTCCTGAGCTATCTGATCCCTCTGTTATTTTGAAGGAGGGTGTAGTTCTTTCCGCCATCTCGCCTAATTTGAGACTTGCTCTGGAGGGGTGTCAGGAGGATAGGCCCGAGCGCTGCCCTGTTGGAAAATTGTTTGTCCCGGACCAATGGAAAAAGAGTGTGATGTCTGAGATTCATTGTTCCGCATTGGCTGGGCATCCCGGAATTTTTGGTACCAGAGACTTGGTTAGTCGGTCCTTTTGGTGGCCTACCTTGTCTCGCGATGTCAGGGAATTTGTGCAGTCCTGCGGGACTTGCTCTCGCTCCAAGCCTTGCTCTCGCTCTAGTGGTTTGTTGATGCCATTGCCTGTGCCCAAGAGACCATGGACCCATATCTCTATGGATTTCATTTCCGATCTTCCTGTTTCTCAGAGAATGACCACCATCTGGGTAATTTGTGATAGGTTTTCCAAAATGATACATCTTGTGCCATTACCTAAGTTGCCTTCCTCCTCTGAATTGGTGCCGTTGTTCCTTCAGCACGTGTTCGTTTACACGGCATTCCTGAGAACATTGTGTCTGACAGAGGAGTCCAGTTTGTTTCCAGATTTTGGAGGACTTTTTGTTCTAAACTGGGTGTTCAATTGTCTTTCTCCTCGGCATTTCATCCTCAGACCAATGGTCAAACTGAGAGAACAAACCAGACATTGGAGACTTATCTAAGATGCTTTGTGTCTGCTGATCAGGATGACTGGGTCTCTTTTTTGCCTTTGGCTGAGTTTGCTCTTAATAATAGGGCTAGCTCTGCCACTTTGATGTCTCCGTTTTTCTGTAATTCTGGGTTTCACCCTCGATTTTCTTCAGGACAGACGGAGGCTTCTGTCTGTCCAGGTGTTGACTCTGTTGTTGAGCGTATGCAGCAGATTTGGGACCAGGTAGTGGAGAGGTTGTCCCTCTCTCAGGAGAAGGCCCAGCGGTTTGCTAACCGGCATAGGACTGATGGTCCTCGGTTTAAAGTGGGGGACTTGGTCTGGTTGTCCTCAAAGAATATTCCTATGAGAGTAGCATCTCCTAAATTTAAGCCTAGGTTCATTGGACCTTATAAGATCATGGAGATTATTAATCCTGTTTCTTTTCGTTTGCTTCTTCCAGAGACATTTAAGATCCATAACGTGTTCCACAAGTCCTTGTTGAAGAGGTTTGTTGAGCCAGTGGTTCCTGCTGCTGTGCCTCCTGACCCTGTTTTGGTTGAGGGCAATCTGGAGTATGTGGTTGAGAAAATATTGGATTCTCGTTTTTCTAGACGAAGACTCCAGTATTTGGTTAAATGGAGAGGTTATGGTCAGGAAGATAATTCTTGGGTGTTTGCTTCGGACATCCATGCTAGGAGACTTATCCGTGCGTATCATAGAACTCATCCTGACCGACCTGGTTGCTCAAATGAGGGTTCGGTGACCCCTCCTCAAGGGGGGGGGTACTGTTGTGAATGGGTTTGAGATGAGTTCTGAGCAGAGGCTCCCTCTGGTGGTTACAAGCGGTACTAGTGAGGATTGGGAATCAGGTGTTACTGATTGGTCTTATTTAAGGGAATCATTTTCCCATCAGGGTTGCCGGTGATCAATTGTTCTGGTCTGAATCCTTCTTTACAGTTTCCCTTGTAGCCTGCTGTGTCGTGTCTGCATCTCCTGCTATCAGATAAGACTATTTCTTATTTTGTGTTTTTGCTATATTTTTGCATTTTGTCCTGCACTTCTGTGGGGGCCTTCTGGGTCCCTCCGGGGGCTTTTGCCCTCTCAGTTTAGTCCAGCCACTGTGTTTTGTACTTTTGCTTTTTGCAGTTTTTTCAGTGGCTGCTGTTTTTGTTACACCAGAGAACTAATTTAGGTGGTAGAGGTCGTGTGATCTCAGGTGATTTTGAAATTAGTAGAGTTGGTGTTTTTCAGGGTTGTTCTGGGATTGCAGTAAGTACCCTTCCTGTCCTTTTCTATTTAGATAGTTTGGGCCCCAGCGTTTGCTCATACTATTTTCTTTCTGTGTCAGTATTTCCTCTTGTCTAACCGCCATTACATGTTTGGGGGCTTTCTATTATCTTTGGGGTTCTGCTCCGGGGCAGATAGCTTTCCTATTTCTATCTTTAGGTGTAGTTAGTTTCTCAGGCTGTGACGAGGCGTCTAGGACCATCGTAGGAACGCTCCACGGCTGCCTCTAGTTGCGGTGGTTAGTCAGGGTACTGCAATCTCATAGATTCCAACTGCTCTGGTGTATTTCCTTTTTTACCTGCACTCCTCAGCTACCGTAACATAACAGCCTGCCATATTCATTGTTGTAATTTTGCAGTGGTGATATGAAGCTGCCTGAAAACCTCATGCACAACATCCCACGTTGTAATTTTGTGGCGATGATATAAAGCTGTTTGTAGACCTATCTCAAGTTAAAAAAAAATGTTTTTCTGTTGCAAAACATGTACGGGCCGCCATTTTCCCACGTTGTAATTTTGGGGGGGTTTGATATCAAGCTGTCGGCAGACCTCACGCCATTAAAAAAATATATTTTATTGATGTTAAAGTGCCCGCCATATCCAACTTGTCTTATAGTCGCGTTGAAATTTTCTGTTTGCAGAGTGTTGTAATAAAATTTTTTTTTTTATTTGTGTGGGGTGGTGGTAATGTTTGGGAAAAGCACTAGTGAACCAAAACATCCATCCTATCCAAAGAAAAATGAAAAAAATTATGTTCTGGATGTTGTATTATTTAGGGTGCTGCTTATTCTTGCCCCAATTCAGTTGTGATTCTTTTGTGGGTTCTGTCCTTTGTTGCTGGGGCTGCTGCAGATTTAACAATAACTTGGGGAAATGTGAACGTCCTGCTTGGGTTCCATCTGCGGGTTGGCTGCGGGGGGAAGACATGTTGGCCCCCTTTATATTTTTTCTACTGTGGTGAAGTTGATGCCACTTTGTTGGTGTCTGCCACTAATTTTTTGGGAAAAAGGGAACATTCCTGGTTTGTGTAATCTTTGGTTGGGTATTGAGGAATATATATAATATTTTACTGTAGTGAAATTGAATTTCACTTTTTTTGGTGGGATGCCAAACATTTTTGGAAATGAGTAGATCCTGGTGATTATCCTTCATGTGTGTTGCCTTTAGCAAAAGGCCCCTGATACCACAGTCCCCAGCCTCTTTAAGTTAACTACCCGTGTTACTATCTTACTTTTTCTGAAACGCAATATACAAAACTGATTTTTGTGCAACCTGAGTGTGGGAGAGTATGAAAGCAAGTTGAGTGTTGCATGTGGAAACTTGCTCCCCAGAACGCAGGCCTATACCAATCCCTCACACACTCATCTTATTTTACATTCAATTAAAAGCTATAAATGTGGCCCATACCCAGTATCTCTACATGGCTGATTGTGCCCCCCATGCTACAATTTGTACTGTGGGAAAATTGAGGGCCACTTTTCTGGAGTCGGGCCCTCATTTGATGTGTTTTGGCAGCTTTTAGGCCCGTTTGAAGGTGTTTGCATGTATTTGTTTTTGCCTCCTTTAGCTTTAATGGCTTTCGGCTATGTTCAGCGAACATTCGACGAAAAATCGGCAAATATTTAAATTCGGCGATCATACCCGAACGATCATTTAAATAACCACTCATCTCTAATGTGATCACGTTTTAATTTATTTTCATCCACAAGTTTGTTACATTATGGTGGTAAATAAACAAAATATGCCATTCAAAAAAGTATTTTGGTTTTTAATTAGTCATCCATACAGTTTAACGTATTACGTTACGGGTAGTATATAAAACTGCCAAAAAAGTTCAAAAATTTTAGTGGATTCAATTGTCTCAATAGACTTTAATAACTCTGCTTAGTATTCAATACGATGGTTTATAAAATTAAAAAAGTTCAAAATTTTTTTCTGAATTGAATTACTCACTCATAAGTGTTTAAGGTGGTTTAGTGTATATTATGTGGTGTATAAAGCTAAAAAAAATATTCATTTTTTTTCTGAATTTAATTAGTCATCCAAAAGTTTAATGTGCTTAGTGTTACAATACTGTGGATTAAATCCAAATAAAAATCTCAATTTTATTTCGATTCAAAAAGTCATCCATAAGTTTTACGTGCTTTGTGGTACATTGCGGGGTA